>JAXQQM020087189.1:0-31339 GCA_034641835.2 Pinus albicaulis
TTTTGAAGATATTATATGAAGTAAAATAGTCCATGAAGTCATTACATTTTCACATTTGAAGATTGGAACCCGAATATCCATCTAGAAAAGTGGAAGTCCCACCCCAGAAAATGATAGAAAAATACCCCATGTCACATACAGGGACATGATATAAAATCCAGTAATGTTCCACATGGAGATTATCGACAATCTGAGAAAGCATTCAAATATGCCCGAGGCATCTATAAGAAAGTGAAATAGTAGTATGTAGAAAAGTAAAGCAACAGATAGAGTACCGACGTCCATTGTTCTAAATACAAATTAAAGTACCCAAAATCCTTGAACAGATCAAGAAAAATGCTAATCATGTGAGAATTCCAAGTAAATTTAATCTATTAACATTGCGAATAAAATTACACCGAAGTCAAAAACATTGCCTGGCCATACTCATGGAAAATTTGTCATCAAAAAATCAAAAAATTAAGAAGACTGCCCTCATACGGGGAAACTAGTCTTGAACGTTTAATTTACAGAATTCAAAAATATTACAAAGGTCCAGCACAGTAAAATAAACTAAAAGCAACCCAATTAAGTGGGCCTGCTAAGCAAGAAAAACAAATTAACCAAACTACTCCTCCGGTGGTTCCTCCACGATTCGGCACCATCCTTCGGAAGGTCCAGGATCGCTAGGTGCTACCTCCACATGCATGCCATGGCTCCCCTCCGGAAGGCCCGAATGCTGGCCGGCTTTTTTCGAGCTCAGACCCGCCGGACGGGTGCATTCTTCCTCCGTTTGGGCCTCCTCGCGGAATACCACAGTGACTAAAGCCGTGATTCTTGGGCGGTTAAGAGAGCAATTAAAGGAAAATTGCGCAGTGCGCGTCGTGGGAGAAGGTGAACTAACGGTGGGGAAGCCAGGAGCAGGGGAATCTATACGGTGGCCAGATGCTACAAGCCGACCCCGCCCACTCCTAGTATTTGGATATCGACCTAAGTAATAATCACTGGACTGGCCGGAAGTCGACTCTGTTGAGGGGCTGGAGGGAGCGCGCCGGGGTTGACGTCTAGTGCTCCCCCTGCGGCAACGCATCCTATGACGCATGCGAGGCATGGGTGCAATCTCAGGCGCAGTGGGCACAAGAGGAGACGAAGAAGCAGAATTGCAATTAACAGAGGAAGACAGACAGAGACAGAACCGAGAGAAATGCAAATATGCAGCAACATCTAGGCAGAAGTTCAGCTGGCCACTTCTCCTTATCGTCACAGTTAGCAGGCAGTGTAATCCAGCAACCGGCTTGTCTGAAAAACCATGGCTAAACGCCATTTTGTCGACCCGTCCGCAATGCAATCAAAGGACGCCCGTCATAATTAATCTCTGATCATTAATAATGAGAGCCGAAGGCCGGATCAAATTGGAGCGTGCAGAATCGCTAAGAGGAGTGGAGGTCCGATCTTGAACAGTGTTAAAAATTAATTAATGCAGATTTGATGTGAAAATTTAATTGAGCAGCGTTAAATGTTAGTCCGATTGATATGAAATCGCCATATCCATGTCCCATCACCTTAAACGCCATCGAATGCACCCGCAGCCGGGAGCAGGGCAAGTTTTTATTGAGGACACGTGGCAGAAATTGATTGGAGCGGATCTTTGTTTGGGCCGCTCGCGCAGTGGAAATCTGGACCCATAAAATATTAGGGCGAATTTGATAAGAAATTCGCGTCACAAAATTGGCCGACGTCAGCAGGCTATTTTGGAACGCGAATTTGGTTTGAATTATGGTTTATCGCCGTTTGAAGTCCGGCGGGCTCGACTTAAGAACAATTTTGTTTAATCCCATCTTATAAAATTTGTGTTGGTTTTCTTTGATAATACACATATTTATAATAAATCATGGGAATACCACACTAAACATGTGGAAAAGTTATATAAATTATTGAGAACAATCATTTTTATGTAAAAAAATATCCAAGGCGAGGTCCGTGTAGAGAACCTGGGCCGAAAAACTCGTTCAAATATAAATCCCGCTAATAAAGAGACAACTTTTTGTGCTTTCGGAACCTGACCCAAGGATTGGACATGAGTTAACAAAAAAAAGGATAGTGGAACCAGACTTGCACCCGTGGTCAAGCCCTCTACCAAAACCACGAGCGGAATCACAAAAGCGGGTTGCCCATATCGCACCGCTTTTGCGGAGTAGGCGGTATTTCCTATTCGCGAGCGATTCCATAGGGAATGCGACATGTGGCGAAGTGACCCCCGGAAAACCACCGTTTAACCCGCGCCATCGCACGTTAAAGCCCGACGTTGGAAGCCGAGCGAAATTGCCAAGAGTCGTTGATTTGGAGAAGGGCCATCGGACGGTGGTCGCACGTTGAACTTGCCCGGAGGTTAACTAAGGTGTGCGGAGGATAGCCAGGTACAATACGAGTGTTTGATTGGTTATTGATATATATAGGTGGGGCCGGAGTATAATGAAATTGTTCAATTAAACGATTGGCGGATAATTAGCATAAGTCTGGAGCATGATTGTTGTAAGGCTGGGTGGTGACATATAGAGCCGAAAGTTCATTACAAGTTATTTATTTAAAAAGAAACGTGGAGTATAAATACAAATTGTTGAAATTTAAACATTGGTTATAAGGATTGGAGATAATATAAAGTCGAGAATATAAATTAAAGTCCAACCATTGTGGATAGTATTTATTTATCAAATTCTACGAATTTGATAAATAAACCCGAAGAAAGAAGAAGTCAATTAAGACTCAGGCTGGAGGAAAAGAACGGGGTAAACCAAGGGAAAATGCTGACAAAGCGATTGTAGACACACCAGCTCTCCTTAGGGGTCCAATTTCAGTTTTGTTGTGTCACACGATGATCTCTCTTCTCTGGCATTTACTTGTATTGAAGATCACTATTCTAGGAATAAGGAGTTGTTTTCTCCAAAAATAACCCTAGCCAAACATTGAAAATGCATCAAGGATATCTTTCTATGCTTCATAAGTACATATGTTCTACTTCTAAATCATGTCTTGGAAGTGGTTGTTTTGCTGGACATTATTCACCAGTTGATTTCATACCAAAGTCTTTTTCACATTTTCAGCATCCAATACATGAAAAAGATAATGGTTTAAAACAACATAAATATTTGAAATTTTGCAAGAATTGTCTGGCACACTTTGAATATGAATTTTGAAGTCAAGCACATGATGCTGTATAGGATCAAGTGTCATTTTGAATACCAAATGTTTCACAAGAAACTTCTCAACATGCTACCCTGCAGTAAGGATTAAATGACAATATTGCATCAACTATTTCCATAATAAAAGTGCACCTCGGCCATAACACTAAACAACTACAAATGTTGTAGATCTAACAAGACCACACAATCAAATGTATTCCACAAGGCCAATACTGTATGAAAAATGAAAAGGAGTTTGCAACCAAAAATACCTTAGGCAACCAATTCAATTAGATACACCAAACCATCAGCAAAAAGGAAAACCAGCCTACTCAAAAGGCAAGCGTTTACCTCCTTTGACAAAATTTTGAGTTCCGAAACAAGGGCCTTTATTGTCTTGTCAATGCCCCTAGTAATTTGAATGGGTTTTGCACCTGCTGCAACAACCTAAACAAAAAGGTTTCATTTCAAATTATTTTCCACAAATTTAAGATACAACCATTGTCAGTTTTGTATTTCCTAACAAGCTCATAAATTCTGACAAAAGAACCAAAATTTTTTAATACCTGATAGCAATTTTTTCACTCAAAAACTATCTTAGACTCAATAAGCCCAACCCAAAACTAAAAAACCAAACACCATAAGACCCTACAAAAATGAATAAATGATCTTAATCCAGTACTATCGACAAAAAGTTACCTTTACACCCTCACTTATTAAACCCTGTGCTGTTGAATTTTAACTTCAACTGCTGCAGCAGAAGGACGGATGCAGCAGCAACATTTTTTTTTGGAGGTTGTTTGCATGCCATCCAGAAATTTAATTCAGCATTTAAAATTCCTGCAAGTTTTTTTTGTAGACGGCCGCAGCCATATTTCTGTACAGGATTGTATTTAAACACAACAACCAGCATTAACTCAATTCACCAACCAGAAATTAAACAAACAGAAATTTACCCGATAGTTTTGTAAATTCAAAAGGAGGACACGTGGAGCATTAATATTGGATCGCATGAAATTGAAGGAAATCTGAAAACCTGAAAACCGGACCCGAATTTTTTATAGGGCACAATGGATTGAGAATTCGAGTTAAAATTAGGCAGACGTCAGCATCCCATTTTGGAACGCGAATTTGGTTTGAAATTCAATCTATTCAGACTTTTGAAGTCCGACGAAAAGGGTTCTTTAATGTTTTGATAGTTTAATTTTATGTATGCTTTAATATATACATATGTTTTAAACATATGTTATATATATATCATATGCGAAATGAAAGGTGGGTCATAGAATTTAGTTTTAATTTTATTTTTTTAAAAAGAGGGTTTATTATAATATGTTTTATATGTTACGGCATATAAAAATAAAAAGGTCGAAAAAGCTTGGTAGTTTTTTTTATAGACAGTACGTAAATTTTTTATTACACAACAGTGTGTAAAAAGTGAAAGACCGAGTGTAACTTTTTAAGTGTGTATGCACAGCAGTGCGAAAGGGAAAAACACAGCAGAGTGTTTTAGAGACAGAGTATGTTTGTTTTGAACAGACAGTGAGTTGGTTTTATGCACTGCGTTTTGTAGCAGTCATAATTTTGTAATCCCTCTCAGTGAGGAAGTAGTGTAATAGTTTTTTTTTGAGTTATTGAAGGGAATAGAAGTTTGTTTTCAAAGTATTGGAACTCTGTCTCCTGTCAAAGAAATTTTTATTTTCTCTGTGTTAGAGGAAGGGAGATTTATTCTCCATTCATTGTTCTGGAATTTTTCAATATTCCAACATGTGCAAGAACAACAGATGTTGTGGTTCCATCCCCATCTAAATCATTTGTCTTTTCCGCAGCTTGCCTTACCAACTTGGCCCCAATATTTTCAACTGGGTCCTCTAATTCAACCAATAAAAAGGCTAAAACCATAGCATTGAGATACATTTCATTACACTGTCAATAACAATAAAATTTGACTCAGCCATAACCCTTTCCTTTTATTGTTGTGAAAAGCTTTATGCATTACTCTAATGTGGCTAATACATAGGCCAAGTAGACCACTGGGTAACAAATATGTTTCCTTTCACCTTTGATTTTTCAAATTATGCCTACCAAATCTAAGACATTTAAGAGGGGGAACTAATACAACGTTAAAAAGAAAACCAGAGCACACATCTACAAATTACCTCCTTAGCTATTATCACACCATCATTAACTATTTTCGGAGAACCATGCTTGCTCTCCAAGACAACATTTTTCCCTTCGCCCCAAGGGTGACTCCAACAAGATCAGCAAGTTTGTTCACACCGCCTACAAGACAAATTGACAATGCTTTCAGTAAGTGTGCAATTTAATGCCAGACCATATGCCAAAACAACCCTCCATGAAAAATTAAAATAACACATTAAAATCGAATATAAGTGGACAAGGAAAGATCCACCGCAATGAAGTTTCACGTGCAGGTGACCTTCCTTTAAACATAATTTTTTCTCTGACCTGCAATTTTTTTGTCACTGAGCCATCCTTGTTGAAGTACAACTCCTTTTCCATAGGTCTTGTATTAACTACCTTCTCTCTGTCGCGTAATCTCAGATTCCCTCTTCTGCTTGAGCGATTAAAGGAAATGGGTGAAAAAACTGAAAGAGAAGACAATTGTCTGCCATAATTATCAAACATTGCACCCAACTTCTTCCCCTTTCCATTGTTACCCAATGAGGTAGATGTGGCAATTGTTTTCATACTGCCCAAAGCAGAGGCCATCTTCTCTTATGCTGAATATAGAATTACAAGATCTTCATATTATTATGAACCTTAAAAAACATGACTCCCATTGCTAAAAACCACTTTTAAGTTGTAATAGGAAAACTAAACAACTATCGCAACTTTTGGCAACTTCTGGAGCATTAAGAGAGAAACAACCAAAGAGAAATACAACCACAATCCTCATTTTAATGAGACCGGACTATATATTTGCATTAAGATAATAGAAAGAAATCACGACTATATTAAGGCCAGCACAAAACAATCTTTAACCAGTGTCTCTCGCGGCCTTCAGGTTGCCATGCTAGAGGTTGCATATTTTTAATTTAAACTCTTGACCTCTCGTGCCCATCTATGAATGCATCCAATGGGATATCTACATCAAATGCTCCTTTATATCCCCAAAAACAAATTCCCTACTACAAGAGCACAAGTATTGATGGATCACCCCACACCATCCCACCCACTAGAAACGGTGAAAAAGGAAACCCGAGAAATCTTCTAAAATATCTCAAGATGACTATATGGGTGGTTCTTATGAATCAACCAACCATTCAGAACATGCTCATCAATCCAAACCATAAGTATTATGTGACAATATTCAAGCAGGCACTGAATCGGATTTCTGAAGCTATGTTAGAGAAACCCTAAACTCTCACCGAAAATAGGTGAAATGTGGCACCACTCAGAGATTGACATGTGCCAATTGGTACAAGTGGTAGAAAATTGGCATGCTCAAACAACGAGGTGATGCAGGAATGACATGAGGGAGAAAATATCATAAAAGCCCCAAATCTGGAGAACTAAAGCTCATCACCAACCTGAGATTGACAACTTTACATGATGTAACCTATGAAATCGTAAATGGAGAAATCATAGTAACAATAAAGTAACCTATGTAACAATAAATTCAAATTCATCCTGGGAGTGGTAATGGGAGAAATCATAGTGAACAACAGGAAACATGCATAGTTGCTTACAATCAAATAGATGAAAAAACACATACAAAAAACCTAGGTAATAATCGTGAACAAGCTTAATATTGAATTATGAACTGTAAAGGAACTTACAAAATGTGACATTACGAACCTGGTCAAGCGCACAAGCAAAAATATCCTGGACATGACCCCGGTTGACAAGTTGTATTGCTCATGATGCAAGAGGATTTGTACCTGCACTGCCAAGTCAATCAAAATCCATCATTATCTATACAATAAATACAAGTAATTGATGTAGTATTTTTTACTCTAAGATGCATTCTTATGATAATGTTAGAACATATGTTGAAAATGTCAAAACATACCCGAATAAGCTCCTCTTCGTTCCAAGAAAAATTTATTGGAGTCGCATGAACTTGGAACAAGCCTCCCACGATCTGAAAGAGTAGAAACTAAGTCAACAGTGACTTTTTTGTTGCTACGCTGGATCAAGGGAGGTTTGCTCCAAGATTAAATCGCTCCAATAAATTATTCTCTACTAAACAGGGCCAACCACGTGAAGGTGGAAGCTCTTATGGCCCCTCCCCCCCCCACATCACTCTCAATTCCCCAATACCCAATCTATATTTCATTTTTTACTTTCATGAGCATAAAAAAAAATATTCAATAACTAATAAAAAAACAATTCAACAAAAAGTACGCAAGGAAACATTTCAATTAATGCTTGACATAAAAATAGTATGATAAATGAGCTTTTTATATAACGCAAAAAACGTTCCAAGTATGATAACGTTTGTCTTATAATAATACAATATTTTACATTATTGAATTTTCTTTTTCTTCTTCCTATTTATAAAGCTCCTATTTACATCATCAATATCATCATGCTCTGCTCTTGTTTCGTGCCTTTCGACCCGCACTACTGACCTAGTTGCGTAGTCACGATGTCTGGTCTCATCCAGTGACGGGGCATCGCCTACAAAAACAGATAATATTAAATTTTAATTGTCAGCTTTTAAATATCATTGAACTAGTTCGGTAATATTAATAAAAAATAAATTGCAATGAGATTATTTACCTGGTGCACTAGTTGTCGCCGCTGACCTAGTTGCGTAGTCATGATGTCTGGTCTCATCCAGTGACGGGGCATCGCCTACAAAAACAGATAATATTAAATTTTAATTGTCAGTTTTTAAATATCATTGAACTAGTTCGGTAATATTAATAAAAAAAATTGCAACGAGATTATTTACCTGGTGCACCAGTTGTCGCCGTTGGGACTGTTGCCCTATCTTCCTCTCTGGTGGTAAGATCCTCAAGGGAAACATTCTCTGTCATTTAAACAAAAAACGTTATAAGGACAACCATCAAGGTATAATTAGAAAAATTATCAGTGGAAATTAATTACCGTCACGGCCCTCACTGATAGCAGCATTGTCGGCCTGGTCCCCACTACAATGATCAGGTTGCACGAGAGGATCATCTACATCTGACTCTAAAACTGGGTTATTTACCTCGTCGGTAGTGTTGCTCCCCTGATTTAAACAAAGTTGTTATACATTAAATTTATGGACGAAAACAAAAATATTGAAAGGTTAATGTTTTACCTTATCAGGCATTGTAGATCTTGGGACCTGCCCCAAGCTTCTGCGACGTTCAACTACAACTTGATAGCCAAAACGGAAAGCAATATTTTTATCTTCCTCTGTAGTTATTGTTCCAAAGTCATCACCCTACATTATATATGATTGTGTATTTTTAATCATATCTGATAGGATTACAAAAACGTTGGAAAGCGATACAATTAATTATAAGATGTTTAGCTACTTAATTACAATTCTTGCAACTAATTTCAAGTAGCCACCCTGGCCGAGCTTGTGATGGCACTTTTTCTCAATCCTAGCTTTGGTTGCCTTTAAGGTGTCAGGCAACCTAGCATCAAAAGATTGAAGTCAGATATGACGTAGGACACTTTTATTTTAGACATAAAGAAAATTAAAGCTATTGAATTAAAGTTGTAATTTATCTTGCGGGTCCAGTTGGCATTTTTCCTTCTTTCTTTTCCCTTTTCTCTTTTCCGTCATGGATGAGTGCTCTCCACTCACTCTCTGAAACTACGAGAGGACGCTCATATCTAGGGTTAAATTGCAATTGCGTCCTATAGGTGTCCCTGGTATATTTTAAATATTTTCCGGCTACCTGAGCCACCGCTTTTCTGTCAAATGTGCCGACCCCAAAAAGGGCTTCTAGATAATCTAGAAGTTCTTTTTTCAGGTTGGAATTCTGGGAATTCCACCCTGTACGTATGGTTGGGCCAAAATTACCAACGCATGGCTCTCCAGAATCCTGTAGAACTCATTGTTTCCTACACAGAATAAAACCAAAAGAAAAAGAAGATATTATCATTAATTTAAAAATAAAAATCAAGATAAATATGTTTTAGATAAAGTACATGAAATAGTTAAAATATTAAAATTTACCTGGGAGTTGTACATGCTTTATAGGGACACCCTCATCGTTCACCAAAAACGTGCCATTAATGGTCCCTGTGGAGCTGACACGTGTAGCTCCAAGAAACGCAATAATGTAGTTGGCCATATCAGCCTCATCATTGCCAACACGTTCGGCGGTTGGCTGGGTGTCTGCTTGGGCAGGGTGTGTTTCTTGGCTAGCACCTAAAGGAGTAGAAGGTGTACGAGAGGGTTGTTGGGCAATCTCTTGCCCTTGTGTCCCACTACCACCAACACCGGGTTCAGTAAATGCCAGAAAACGCTACATACAAAAGAACTTTTTGTTAGTTTAGTCAATGTAAAAATTAAAAATCAAACTATCACAATTCATCTCATGCAGAACAAAAAAAATATCCTTTTGAATTTTTATTATTACCTGATATCTATTTAGCTGCCTCATAAGATGTTGTATCCTCTCTTCTATTTCAGGTGTTTGAGGCGCATCTATCAAAGCATTAAATTCCGACCTTGCATCTCGTGCCTTTTTTTGCAACAACAACACTGGAGATAGGGATGAAGAAAGCTCCTCCTCAAAGAGGGAATCATCAGGCGTACCATGGCTAGGTGTCTGCATATTTGAACAAAATTAATATTATTTCAATTATGTAAATAACTAAAATACCTAAAGATAGAGCAATGCTGGCACTTTACATGTTCTTCCGCTGGCCTCTTTCCGCGATCATCCTGTCTCGGGGTTGTTCCTGCACTGCTCTGATCAGTCTGCCACATTGCAATAAAATTATAAATGTAAAAACTTGAAAACAATATCTAACTTGAAAACACAAATGAAAACTGAAATAATTTCTAATAAGACACCGGAAGACAGAGTTAGAGTTTCAAATATGCCTTGCATTGAATTCAGTCCTGGAAACATGTCATTGCACATTAATGCACCCAAACATTCAATCCACGAATGATATATTTAAGTAGGCTTCTCCTATTCTGGGAAAACACCATACCTATAATGCATTCACTTGCATGTATAAAGGGAAAGGAAAACATGTTTTCATACAACGGTGACAAAGGCATCTTGGGCAAAGGTATCCTCACTTTTTATTTATGTTGTTCACCCACACCACTCTCGTATTTTCACTAATCCTGTTTTGTCATTTTTGGATTCAAATTAAGTTAAGGCCTTAAGTATTTTTTGACCTTTCGGTGTAGTTTTTATAAGTGGCATGTATGGATTTTCCATTAATTCCGCACTTTTTCTCTTCATGCGCATGTTTCCCTGGAAATCAAATGCATGATTTAGTCCCATACATTTAACAAGTTGTTGGATCAACTCCATAGGAAATATCATGTTTCCTATTCAATCAAAATTTATCTCAGTTAGGGTAGGTAGGAAGGTTTTCCCTTTATATTAATAGGGCACTTCTAGCTTGCATTTTTATTATATCTTTCAAATTTAGTGTCGTTTCAATTAGGGCATGAATTTTTGCAACTTTCAAGGTGAGAATGAACAAAGAAAATTTTTTGTGATGGATGACTGTATATGACTCCATGGCCAGAGGAAAAGGCACTAATCTAGTTCTTCAAATATCTATAGTTCTCATTCACCTCATACGGAGATGGTCCCTGATTTTGAGCCAAATGTTGCAGCAAAAAGTTCCCCCCCTCCATAATTTGATATTCAATGGAAATTTCTTAAATTGATGATGGGACATGATTATGGAACATTGGCACATACATATGTAATGGAATTCCAAGATCATGATATATGTTTGCATATGTTTATGGCAATGTTCCACCAAGTCCCCTGGAGGTGGGAGCGAGGGGGCGAGGGAGCGCGGGAGCGGCCTATGCAAAAGCTCCCTACCAATTTTCAGAAAACGTGGGGGGACGTCGGGGTCATAAAAATTATAAAATTTAATATTTAAAATGTAACTATATTTTTGCAAGGAATGTATATATAGTCATCATACACTTGCATCATGAAAGATAAATCATAAATGATAAAATTACAAATCCATGAATGATGAATCATATAATTGAAACAAATTTAAAAGTTAAAAGTTAAAACATACATCATACAATCATGCATGTAAGTTTGTAAGTTTGTAACTATATAATCATTAATGTAACTACTAACAATGTACAATGAAAATAAAGTTTAAGATATCATATGACATATTATATCAAGATTCAAAATAGAGTTTAAACTAAAGTTTACAACTCAAGTCTAAAACATAAAACTTAAACGCAAATAAGTTATGTCTGAAACATAAAACATAAAACATAACATATGAATATCAAATGATATCATCATACTGATAAATGAGCATAAATGCTCAAGTTAATGCCCCACTAGTCTCTGCATCCAACTTCTGCATGAATATATCAAGATCAACCATGTCACCATCCGAATCAGAATCACTTGGATTCTCAAATATGCTAAGTGGCACATCAACTTTTAACACGAAACCATAAACTAAAAGGGGCGGTGAGGGGACGTGAGGGGGCGTGAGGGAAACATCCCCTAGAAGTCCCCAAGACCCCGGAGCGCGAGGGGCCGAGGAATCTAGACCCCTAGGTGGGGGGGCGAGACCCCGTGTAACACTGGTTTATGGAGGTGGTGGAGCAAAAAAGAGCTCAAATAGAGCTGAATTTTTTCACATAAAAAGGACCGTGGGCTTGACTAATGGTTCCATTTAAAAAATGATATCTAGACAGAGAATAAGTGTAGCATGCAAACATGCATTGAAAATCCATCTGAGTTTGCATTGTATTACTTATGATGGATTCAAATTTGGGTTTCAAAATGCCAGGTTATGGCATGATTTTGTCGAGAAACCCTTAGGTGGATTCTCATGTTGGTTTAATTTATATTTTAAGTTTGTTTTGCAATCTTTGGGTGATAGTAACTCATGAACTAGGTTACCAATGTGTAACAATCATATTTCAAGAATAAAGTTGTGATTTTTTTACATTATTATTATTATCTATTAGCTACGAGTATTGACACCTAATGCCTGGAATTTTGACATCTTGATAGCATGGATAATTTCGAAAATGTTTCTAGTAATGTTAACATAATAACTATCATTACGTGTCTTCACTTTTGTCACCATAATAGACCTGTGATGTGGACTCATCACACAACTTCATATGCTATGTCCCAACAAGTTCAAACTGGTTGAACCTACCTCATAGTGTGGTTATTAAGGACAAGTTGCTTGGTATATAACTCGATAGCATAGACCACGTTGTAGTTCTAAAAAGAATCCAAGTGTCAAAAAAACTTCACAATATGTTCTACTATAAAGCCTTTTGGGATACCTGAAATAATATATGTATCATTGATGACTTTTAAAGTATGACAAGATCCAGAGGGGAAAGGAAATCAATGGAAGAGTGATCCACCAATGAGAACCTAGAATTTAGCATCAGATGAGTTAGAGTCTAGGAAATTGAAACCCTATAATTTTAATTAGTGATGAAGGACATCACATAGGTAATTATATTTTCATGTAGAATAATCAGTTAATTCAAATTTAAACTACATAATATGAAAGGCATACCATAAATTTTTCCACGTAAGTCCAAACAACCTATAAAAAGGGAAAACCTTCTTTTTCCATGGGAAATAATTTACCTTTCCCTTTTCAAGACAATCTAAATCACAAAAAATATGAACTATATTGCACACATTCTTGGATAATGTGAAAGTGGAAAAGGAATACCCTACACAAGTGATGCACACATGTACATTTGAACACTAATAGATTTTTGTAGTTGAAATGCAATGCTTGTTTTCATTTAAATGTAGGGTTTTTAAAGCAGGGAGAAATAATGGCCGCCAAATTAATAAGCGTTTCTTTGGGAAAAATTTAAATCTTGTATTGGGTGATGAAGATAATAGAGGGTATTGAATCTTGATTCTTGACATCTAGAGAGAACCATACAGCCTAACACAATCCAATAGAATTGACCAAAAAAACTCAAATAGAGTCAACCCTACTATAGGAGGAAGGGCTTGCAGTAAGAACTTACCATTTTGCAAGAGCCGAGGGCAAATGTTGTTCTGCAAGAGCTGAGGGCGAACGCTGAGGGCGAATGCCGAGGGCACCCCGAGCCCGCAGAGCTAAGGGCGACCGTGGGTGCGGCACGTCGTTTCCGAGAGAGCCGAGGGCGAACCAGAAGGCACGTCGTTCGGCAAGGCTCGGTGGCCACCGGCCGAGGGCGACAATGTTGCTCCGCAAGAGCCGAGGGCGACCGCTGAAGGCTAACGTCGTTCGCAAGAGATGAGGGCGATTGTATCGAGGGAGAATGCTGTTCTGCAAGAGCGGAGGGCGAATGCGCGTATGATATCGTGATATCGTACGTTAATGTAGGCGTCATATGTACATTTGAACACTAATATATTTTTTGTAGTTGAAATGAAATGCTTGTTTTCATTTAAATGTAGGGTTTTTGTGCTGTGTGAGAAATAATGGTTGCCAAATTAATAAGCGTTTCTTTGGGAAAAATTTAAATCTTGTATTGGATGATGAAGATAATAGAGGGTATTGAATCTTGATTCTTGACATCTAGAGAGAACCCTACAGCCTAACACAATCTAATGGAATTGACCAAAAAAACCCAAATAGAGTCAACCCTACTATAGAAGGAAGGGCCTGCAGTAAGAACTTACCATTTTGCAAGAGCTGAGGGCGAATGCTGTTCTGCAAGAGCTGAGGGCGAATGTTGTTCTGCAAGAGCTGAGGGAGAACGCTGAGGGCGAATGCTGAGGGCAAATGTTGTTCTGCAAGAGCTAAGCACGAATGCTGAGGGAAAATGTTGTTCTGCAAGAGCAGAGGGCGAATGCGCGCGTGATATCACACGTTAATGTAGCTATTGCGACAAATACGAAACAATAAAATCATTTTTATGTAGCGCGCATATAAGTTTCGAAATTTTATGTAGCGTGCATATAAGTTTGGTATTTTTATGTAGCACGAAAATAAGTGTCGTTATACCGACGACGGAAAAGGCGTCGCTATTACGACAGGTGCCTCCAAACGTTGCAATGGCGACACCTAGACATTGTGTCGCAGTTGCGACATTTGGAGTCGTCTCAATAGCGACGCTTTGGGCCATGGTGTCGCAATTGCGACGTCTTCCTCCAAACGTCGCAATTGCAACACGTTTTTAAGTGTCGGTATTGCAACACTTTTCTATAGACGTCGGTATAGCGACGGTTTCGGGCGGGATGGAAAAAATTTGGGAAAATTTCCGACATTTGGTCAAAAGCGTCGGAACCAAGTGTCGGAATTTCTGCCAAATGTAGTAGTGATGTCAATGTAAGTGAATTTAAATGAGATGAAAATTTCTCCACACCAGTATCAGTGGCCACCTTTTCATAGGCCTATGCAGACACATAAACAATAGGAGTAGATGATATATTTAGACTAACTTCAACAACAAAAATATAACAATCTCTCTTTAGTGTATCACTACAACCCAAGGCAAGATCATAACTTAAAAATTAGCCCCTTCTAACAAAACTTTCTTTGGTATGTTCACTTATGAGTGAAGGGTAGGGCTTATTGTGAATAGAGTCATATTTAGAAAAATATCTTAAGAATGCCTTTTTTCCATCGGAAACATGCTTCAACAAGCTGCTTGACTTCAACTACACTTGTTGGTCATCACATGCTAGATAAAGTTGCTTATTTTGTGTCTGTAATGCTTGAATTTGGATGCTCAATACTTTCATCTTTAATTGAAGAGTCGAGGTTCACAAAATGCACTCTTTTTGGCCCATCAAATATCATTGGTTTTAAAAGCTTAGACCTACCAAACGCATCATGAAACTCCTTTTGTTTCAGTTGATGTTCTAGAGTTGTTGTTGCTTCAACATTTGAATGCACAAATTAAGGTTTAACTTCTTCATTGTATACACTATAGATATTAATGGATAGATTATGTTGAGTCATTAATTTTTGGAAGCTTACCCCTGAATCAAATCCACCTGTGCCAAAATAATCACCCCCCTTTTCACCTAACCTTTTAAATATCCAATCTTTTGGCTTAGGCTTCCAATGCTCTCCATATTGAAATTTAAAGAGATAAACATATATTTAGCTAAGTATTTTCTCTTTTGATGTTTTGGGACATCAAATTTTCCACTAGTAACTCTTCCAGATGAACTGCTTTAGTTTGAATGCCCTTGATGTTTCGGGAAATGTTACCCTAAAGGTCTTGGGTTGATGAAGCTTCACAGATCAAAGGCATATCATTACAAGAAGGACTCACTAAACCAACTTCTATGCAAATAACTAGAATCTACAGGTTTCAAACCTTACCCGGATATCCCTCGGTTGAAGTAGATTCCGCGGGGTGCAAACCCCCTGCAACACTTTGTGCTCCTTAATCTGTAAATCAACAAAGAACGAACACAAAATCCTAGTTTTACAGCATATATATGTTCTAGATGTTATTGGAAATCATGCATAACATCATAAAAAAAAATATTAAATGTTCAATTGATGATCATTACACATGTATAAAATATTATTGATACGTAAACATCAGGAACAAGATGGCTCTTCTATTATTAATAACATGTACAGTAAATAAATGTGGAGAGATCACCTAAAATATGCCACGGACTTCGAGCATAACGTCCTCTGGATCCGTCTAGCCCTAGCCTCTCAAGATTTCTTCCAAGAATAATGCACAATGGATATCACATAGGGTGGTGAGCATCTCAAGGAAACAAGGTTTTCCTGCAAATATCTGGGAAGTGCAGGAGGCACAGGAATATATCAAACTTGGATAGGGCTCCAACAACATATAATATCTATATTTCTCTCTCTCTTCATCTCTTAGGCCATTCCCTTGAGGGGATTTTATACTCCCTCAAATTAGTTTTTACAGTTGGGAACAGTTAGGCCACAGGCTGGGGTGGTTAAGTTACTTGAACAACAGTAAACCCCACCTCTAAAATAGGGAAAATATATATATTTTTTAATGTTTAAAATGGCATACGCAATTCCATATGTATGGATTCGCGTATATATGCAGAAAAGTCTGGGAAAAGTCGCGTATGGGTTTTAAGATACTTTTTTTTGAGAAATAAGTCCAAGTATGAAGGGAAGGGTTGCCCAAGGCCAATGCAAAAATCATCAAGTATAAGATGGTGATAAATTATGCTATAACACCTGATAAGAACATTATTTTTATCAAATTTCATATCTTATGTTGCTTTCTTTACTACTCCAACATCCTTTGTAGAAAACTCTGTAACTAGCCCATAATTTTTTGGTTTTCCTTGATATCCCTCACCAGAGCTTCCAAAGGATGAAGAAAAATCATCAAAAATCAATTCACTCACAGATTATGAATCTTGTAAAGGTTCCAGGGTTCTCTTGGAAATATCCCTTTCGGTTATCTCATCTACAGATGTTGAAGTTCCTAATATCCTTAAGAAGGATAATGTCCACAATAGTAGTTTTTCACATTTCGTGGGATTGCTAAATGAACCACAAGGATGGGCTGCAGAATCAGGCTTTGGAAGTGAAGAATACATAATTGTTTCTATAGCTAGCTCAGAATTAGCCCCTCTATCAATAGCTTTAATTGTCTTCTGCAGGGCTGCCATCAACAACTTTAACAATTTAGATGAATTTTTTCCTATGCATTTCATGTTAGCAAAAAAAATTGGCCCTAATAGTATCTAAGCATAAATTATGAAATGAATTTTGGACATATTAGTTGATAGAACTACATATAAATTTCAGGAACAAAGCCTTTTTAATCTTCAATTGGAATGCCCATTCCATCTCCTTACTAGTATATCCCAAGGCATGTCACATTCTCTAACCACTGTAAGAACTGAATAAAAATAAAATAGCACATAACAGAACAATGTGTACATATTCTTTAAGAAGTAAAACAAAAATTCTTCCCTATGTCATTACTATATAATTACCTTAATATCATAAAGAATTTGTGTAAGATATTCAATGGAATATATATCATGATGTGGAGGAGGGTTGATAAACCCCACACCGATAGTTGAATCTCTTGTAACAACAACATCACCAATGAATTTATGGACAAGAAGTCCACCACACTAGACAAGTTTTGCACCATGTAGAGGAACATTTAAAATAAATGATAACAGCAAATATCTAGTCTAATGTAGGAAGGAGCATTCACACGCATGTTTTCAAGTTACCATGCACAAAACATAATAAGCCTAACAATATGTCTTATAAATAAGTGAAAATCATGATGCTAGCTCATACGATGTACTCTCCCCAAATGCCACCAGTATCATCAATTAATTACCTTTTGTAGACTCCTTGTATTAACAATGATCAAAGCCTGCTTTGGCTATTAGAATAACCATAATAGAAAAGTTAGGGAAGTAAAGGCATTTATATTACCCACCTCTTTCTAATAGTACTAGTAATTTGTAGCCTTCACAAATTACAAGACAATCCTCCAAGCATATCCTATCCAACATCTCCTCCAATCCTGTAGAGCCACATTATTTTGGAAATGTGATATCAAGCACTTTTCTCTACCAACCTTAGTAATTAATTTTTTTAATTGGTTATGTTTCCTCGATGGAAATAATAGGAGCTTTAAGAGAAATTTTATGGCACTACTTCTCACTAGTTTCTGTAAGATCCCCTTCTGGACCATTCATGCATTCCATTAAGGTGACAATTTCTTTACGAATCGGATCAATAGGAGGGTTTTTCAATTGAGCAAACATCTGCTTTAAGTACTCAAATATTATTTTTAGTTTGTTTGACATCATAGCTAAAGGTGTATCATTCCCCATGGAACCAAGAGATTTTGTTCCATATTTTTCCATAGGAAGCAACAACATTTCCAAATCCTTAATTGTTTACTTGAATAATGAAATATATATTTAAACAAATAGCTCATAAATGCAAACATACATTCAAAAATATTTGATAGCATATTTACATACAAATCACTTACCCATAAGCCTTCATTAGTGACAACAAGCCATATATTCCCATGTTTTCCATTATATCATCCAAACTATCAACTTGTAAACCAATACAATCAACAAGCTATGGAAAATTTATAGCTGACATCCAGGGTGACCATGTCCTTCCACACAATATGTGTGATCATTTAGTCAGAATTTTATTTGCAATAAAATCCAAATGAGGAGTTTTAGAACTGAGTCCAAATATTAAGAAAAAAAATGTTTTCTTCTGTATCTGAGTTATCACAAAATAATGGTTGGATTTGAGAAGTTATATATGAACAAGAACAAGAAGACCATCTAGATCGATGACTTTTCCAAATACTTCTTCGGCCATCGAGTGAAACTATTTTCCTTCTCCTTCAAACGAACACATCCATATATTTTATCTTCATATAGAAGGGGGATGTTACTTGTGATATTAATGATATTACATTTGCATCTTTTCGACCGAGTGGCACTCCATGGATGACAAAAATTGACTAAATTCATCCAATGCCATCAATAGCACTATCATATGGATCTAATATATTCACTTTGTCACCTACTTGGAGTAGGTCATGCCCTACCGGAGTTAATAAGCACTGTCAAAAACACAAAAGTATACATAGATATTAGGAAAAAAATAATTACAATTAAATTGCAAAAACATACATAAATATTGAATTAACTGAATAATATACACTCAGTGAGTTAATATCTAAAATACTAGCAAGATTTGGCATCGATTGGGAATGTTCAGGTGCATCAATTTCATCATATTTTAGAACTCTCAAGATAACCATTTTTCCTTTAACATCCTATATGTGATTTCATTATGCACAAATAAAATACTACTTTAAAACACAATAAGTTATAGCATAGCAGAAAATAATAAATATAATATTAAAACATTAAAATCTTAATAACACTAAAATATAAGCATATAGGTCTTGTAGATATCTACAAAAGCATACCTTCACATGTTCATGGCCCTTTTTTTTAGTCATTTAGCATTCTTTCACCACCTAAATTTACATTTTATTCCTGTGATTGACAAGAATTTCCAATAAAATAAGGCTTCATCAGTGAAGGGAAATGGAACCAAAACATTAACAAATTACAAATTCAAGTGAAGCAACGGTTGCAAGGAATTATAATTATCTTACCCCATCTAAATCAATGTTAAATTCCTTCTTTTTCCATGGAGAAACAAGAGGTTCAATGGAGGAGGCTATGGCTGACATTGTCTTTGCCAAACCAGTTATACATTGCATTGCATGATTATAATCCTCACTATGGTTTTCAATAGTAGATAAAGCTCCTATTTGTCTACTCTTGACTTCAATAGATGGAAAAGAACTTTCTATTGGAATTTTTGACATATAATTATGTTTGGAATTTTCTAAGTCTGCCATATAATGAGCCATTTCACTCAACACTGGTTCTCTATTAGCTCCTTCAACCTACAAATCATTTTCAACACACAATTAGTTGGATATTAAGAAAAATGAAAACACATAACACAATGTACAATATTTAACAAAAAAATTGTATACTTACAAATATTTGTTGTTTGGATTGCAACCCACCCCGACCCAAAAAATATCGAGCCTTCACGTGCTCTCTTGCTTTCTTCACTCTTATACTCTTTGACAAATACTCTTCAGCATGCATACTTTCCTTCAAATCTTCTCATTTTTTGGGAGTCAAGATACTCTCCCTATATTTTCCATCCAAGATTAATTTTCTACATTTATGCCTGAAGTTATTCATCAAAATTCTCATTTTGTGCTTATAATACTTACTATAAATCCTTCCACCAATAGTCTCAAAAACATTTTCCATTTGTTTGATCACTTGATCAACATTTCTTGGATCTTGAATTGCAAATTTGGATTTGGTAACATCCAAATGAGGCCTTATTCTTGTGTCCAACTCTGTGGCCCACCTTGACGCATTTGGTCCAGTAGGCTCACCATCTTTTTACCTCAATCAAGTAAGCCTTATTCCCTTTTGTGGACCTATAAATGCTTTGACTAATTCTTTGTCTTTTGACTAAAACTGATACATCTTCACAACTAAGACTAGGTGATGAAAAATCATTCATACTTGTGGATAAAGAAGGTGTGGTAGTTCCTAGCACCTTACTTGGGGAAGATGTAATTGGTGTGCTTTATGTGGAAAAAGACTGAACTGGTTGCTCCTTGTCCACAATAGGTGTGGCACTACGTAGCACACAAATCTCCTCATATGTGCCTTCAATTCTTTGCTTTAACTGTAAATAAATTTCTTGCAACTATGCTTCTTTAGAATATGCCAATTTTTAGCGAACACTTTGGACATGATCATCTGATATATCAGGAAGTTGATCATTAGTATTATCAGCTTCATCTCCATGTATTGAACTACCACGACGTTTGCTTCTACGAGTTGGCGGGGATATGTCTTTGCTTGCTTTTTGTTTTTTCTCATTGTCTATGGGATCCAAGTTTCCCCTAAAAAAAAAAAAAAAAAACACTTATCAAATTATGGCCTACATCATCAAATATATTATATACAACTTCCATTAAATATGCATAGAAATTAAAATGACGAAGATTAACTACTTACATATTCATCAAACCAAGGGATGACAAATATTCTTCATTTTTTGTGATGCGTTCTTTATGAACACGCTCGTATTCTATCATATTTTCATCATTGCTAAGATCATTTTTATGTTTCAACCCCTTCTTCATAGTATTTATGTCCTACATTCACATTTAAAGAAAAAATATTAGTGCGTGGACAAACAACAACTATAAAATATATTTATTATACGATCATGTATTATGATCAATGAGAATGAATTAACCTTAAATTGATAATGAGAATGAATCAACATCATGATAACTTCAAAAAATAACAAAAATGGGATTTGTTCCTATCATATTATCAAACTCTTTCTTCAACACATTGCTACTATCATAACATCAATGTAGACCTGTTACAATGAATTGAGGTAATTATAGCATCTCAGATCTATGGTGAACCCTCTTAAACTATGGCAGTTAGTATTTCCACTTAAATAACCTTGAATTTGAATATTTATAAATTAAATGTTAATCCAAACTTTGATTGTAATCCCTCAAAAAAATCTTAATTTATAGCAGTTGAAATAGAAAGAAGACTAAGACATGAGCCAAAGCATATTATGTTGATTCATATTCTGGTTATTGCCTTTGAACTATGTTGTTAATATGTTGATAGAAGGAACACTTTAATCAGTATCAACACCTTATCTAGAAGTACGGATAATCAACAAAAATATAAGAAAATGTTAAAATCATGCATAGTTTCTATTTTTTTAATTGCAAAAAAATTTGTAAAATTTGACATAATAGAAACATAGCATTTTGCAATTGGGAATGCAGATTGGTTGTCCCAACCATTGTAACATTATTGAATCTATTATATGTGTACTAGTGTTAGTATTGTACAGCTTTGGTGAAGAGATCCTGAACCATATTAAGACTTTGAGCCCTTAGTAAACAGACTTCAGAGACTTACATTTAGCTTCGAGGTTTGCAAGTTGAAAATCAAATATCCCTCAATAAAAAAATACACATCCCCAATTTAACAACTAAAATAACATTAGAAGATTCTATATTTTCCTGAGGAAAAAAAAAAACAACTATATAAGTTACAAAATAAATATTAAATTTAGCACAACTTCATGTATGCAATTTCACTGATGGATCTAGTAACCCTCTTTAAGATAAATTGAATCACTTCATGCTACAATAGAGTTACTGGAATTAGAAAAAATTCACATAAAGTGAAAAATGAATGATAAATTTCATACAGAGTTTAATACAACCATCTGGCTAATCCCATGGCCAAAACAATAAAATTAATTTGCATAGTGAAAATTTATGCCATAAAGTCAAGGTGATAAATCATCATCATGCTCATTTGCATGGTTATCAAGATCACAATCCTGATCACTTGTGTATACATCTGCTTGATTTCCTTCATTTTCCTCATACATTATATTGTTCTGGCCATGAATTATGTTTCCTATCTCAGTCTCTTCATTGGTAATCAACGCTTCATCTTCAAATACTCTATCGCCATCTTCAGTTTCTTCCTCCAATGTTTCTTGTAAACTATTACATTGACCATCAACCATTATATCAACATATTCCATGAATTTCCTTTTTGAGCTGGGCTCTATTTAAATGACATACAACCATCCTAAGCTTCTTACATCACCAATTAAAAATTCCTGGTTAATTTGAATAGGGTAAACACATGGCTCATTGGTCTTTAGTAAAATTTGGGGTGTATTTGCACGTACAAATCCATTCTCATCATGTTGTATTGCAGATGGCTTGATCCATTTACATTTTAATAATATAGGACTAGTTTCACCATAATCAACTTGAACAATTTCTTATATGAATCCAACATACAAGTTATTTTTAGTGTTGTGATTAAATTCAACACTAACAATACAATCACAATTTGCCTTTCTTGTGTCCCTTTCTTCCACTCTTAAATGAGTACCATAGGCCCACATCCCACTGAAAGAAGAAGTCCATATACTTGGTTTTTTTGAAAGAGGGATTTCCTCCTTCATCATATCTTGACCTGCTTGTCGTGCATCATTAATTGCATCAACAATCCAATCATCAAAATTTGGAAAAGATTGTTCTTCAAGGTTCAAATCTTGAAGTGTATGCTTTCGAGATGGATGCGTCCATGTTTGAATCTCTTCTTTGTATTTTCTGCATAGAATATGAACAGCAAGAGTGATAATAATTTAGCTATTAAATGAAATTAAATAAATAAATTATCATGTAAATAATATTTTACCTACGCCACTTATCGAATGATGATGTGTTTTGAAGAACATAGGCATTTATGGAAATTCTCTCCTCATTTTCTAGCTTGAAGCGACGCCCATTCCATTCTAATACTTCACCTACAACTCTCTGTTCGTCATCATCATCCCATACATGCCGATTTACATTGCTTAAATCCTTCATATATTCTATGCAAAACCCTATGGCCTCTTGCATTAAATATCCTTCACAAATTCTACCTTCTGGTTTTGCCTTATTACGAACAAAAATTTTCAAAACTTTCATGTATTGTTCTATAGGATACATCCATCTTGTTCTTACTGGGCCACAATTCTCTAGTTCATGTTCTAGATGTATAAGAAGATGCATAGAAATATTGAATATTGATGGTGGAAATTCTCGTTCCAATAAGCAGAGGACTTCAACAACCTCTCCCCTCAAATTATCAAAGTTTGAAGGATCTAGCACATACAAACTCACTCTTTTTAAGATTAGGCACAACCTTATAATTTCCAATCTTGGTCCCTTTTTCAAACTTGATATGACCACAACAGGTAAAATATCCTCAATTATGAAATGATAGGCATGGAGCTTGAGGCTTCTTAAGCTATTATTTTCGGTTTGCCTTCTAATATTACCACTTACATATCCAGTAGGAAATTGAGTCTGAGACATCAACTTTAAGAATTGTGCACATTGATCCACACATAAGGAGAAATAGGTTTTATGTATTTTCCATTACCATATTTTTCAACCCAAATATTTCGACGAATATTTAGTTCTTTAAGGTCTAGGCGTGATGAAATTGTATCATATGCACCAAAAAGAGTTTCTATAATAGAAAAAGCTATGTTTTTCTTAGTATGCATAAAGTCAACAGTATGCCTAATGGTTATATGCTTAAATTATGGCAATTTATAGAATATGCACACTCTTTTCAAACCACTATCGTTAAGTGGATCATTTTTACTACCACAAATGCCACCATTTTCAATAAATTGCATTCTTTTTTCTCCATTCTCAATAATTTAATCACTTGTTATTGCTAGTGGTGCTTCACGATTCTCTTCCTCACCATTGATACGTGACTTTTGTCGATGATATGGATGCTCCATTTTGAGGTAAGCACGATGTCCACAATAAATAAACTTTTGAAAACTACTTGAGTGCCTCACAAATCCCTTAAAGATGCAAGTTGGACATCCATGGTATCCATGAACATTGAGACCAGTCAAAGTGCCATATGCAGGAAGATCGTGGATTGTAAACAATAGAGAAGATCTTAAAGTGAATTGAATTGAATTACCATGCCTTAAAATTTTAATTGCTTCAATTACTTTCCACAATTCCATTAGCTCATCAAATAATGGTTCTAAATAAACATCAATTGTATCTGAAGTCACACTTTTTTCCCTAGTATGATCAATGAAAACATCAAGAAAAAATGCTTGGCTGCTAACCATGGAGGCAAGTTATAATTTATTAAAAACACTGGCCAAGTTGACCATTCAGTGCTTTGATCTGAGAAAGGGTTCACCCCATCTAGAACTAAACCCAGCTTTATATTGTGAGGATCTTGGGCAAAATCGGGGGATTTTTTGTCAAATTCCTTCCAAATCTTAGAATCAACCACAAATATTTGTTTTCCATCGGTGCTCTTATTTTGGGCATGTCATTGCATTAGCTAGGCAATGTCTCGACATTTGTACATTCGAAGTAACCGTGGGATTAGTGGAAAGTGGCGAAGAACCCTTCTCAGAGCTGAATTTGATTTCAAACCTGGTCTATACCTTCCTTCTTTACATTTTGGACATTCATTCTCACTTGCAATAATTTTTCGAAATAATACACAATCATTCACACATGTGTGGATGTTTTCACACCCTAACCCTAGCTTAGTGATTTGCACTGTACATGCCCTTCGTTTTGTTGGCAGTGTGGACTCGAGTGGTAAAAATCATTGTAAAAATTCCAATAACTCATCAACACTTTCATTTTTCCAACCATGCACCACTTGCAAGTTAAGAATTAAAAGGATTGTTGTTAAATGACTTAAATTGCAAGTACCATACACAGGTTTTAAAGCATCCTCCATCAACTTATGCCATTCATCCTTGAAACCCTCATTCAGCATTCTATCAAATTCAATCCCTTCATCAAAGGTTCCTACCTTTCATTTGTGTTTTTTGCCCCTTCCTCTATGTCTAGTGCCTCTACATCTCTCATGCTATGCAATTATATCCTATCTAGATAACAATTTTGAGGGAAAGGGCTTATACCTCTATGCCCATATATTAGCATATGTTGAAAAATCACACTTATTTTTCTCATCTTCCCACCACGAAAATCATTACATGGACATGCATATTTAAGAAAGCTCTTCCCATCAGCTATTCTCTCATCATGTGCATGTTATTCATCCGTTGTCAAAATTGGGCATTGACTCATCTTTAATTTTCTGCATTCAAAGATGAAGCTAATATGTTAACTCTTTACTTTCAACTCTTTTTAGAACTTTATTTGTAAAAGAGAAGTTTCAACTCCTATTTAAGTTTGCACAAATGTCAATTGTGAAAACTTTTTAGAAACAACATAATGAAGAGAAGAATACAGATTTTTTACAAGTGTGAACACACCCATACACAAAAATCACACAAACAAACAACAAAAGAAAGTCATATTTGAGAGAAAGCTTGTGGATCAACACTTGTTTGAGGAGATATTTTTATTGTATTTAAACCTTTTGAACGCGGATCTATCAGCATGATATAATTTTTTTTTGGTTTTGAACGCAGATCTATCAACATAACAGCAAAAAAATTTGGTTAATATATTAGCATTCTTAAGGGCACATCCCTTGTGGTCATTTTTAAATATTCATTACAACAGCGGTGAGGAGAAGAACACGCCAATGGGAGTTGCCTTAGCAAAAAATAGGATGCATCACTCAGCTACAGGCGAGGCACTTGGCACTGATGAAGTGGCAGTTACTAGTTGTGCACTCTCTCCTTTAAAGCCTATTTATGACATGTTCCCAGTGCTCATTCCTAGAAAATGAGGGCACTCCAATTGAGGGAGTCACTTACCTATTCATGGAAGCATGACAAGTTACAAATTATCACCTTTTTGGCACTTGAAATTTTCTTTTTGGCCACTTGCATGGAGGGAACATTAATGAAGGATTTACACCACATTCCCTCCTTACTCCTAGGATGCAAGTGGGTACATCATTTGGAGATTTACATTACTTTTATAAGCTTGAAGAAGTTCACCCTAGTAGAAAATATGCCTTTGGAGTCATATTTTTTATTCCTATCTTCATATATAAGTATGTGACTGATCTTTGATACTCATTCAAGACCTTCACAAGTTGTAATAATATTACCTAGGATAAAATATCTCTTAATAAACTCTAGTTGATCAAGAAAAATGGTTCAGGCTGCCATATTCTTGATTATTTATCTTGTTGTCTATCTTGAAACTTGTGTATTTTATCTTGTTGTTGAAGTGAGACACCTTGTATGTGTCTCAAACAATTGATTTGTCACAATATACTCAAAATTATCCCACATTTCCTTTAATAGATGTGTGAATATTTAGTGGGGAAATTTTCCTCCATTTACCATTATGGCATAATCATATATGAAAAAGCAGTCATATTATGTAAATTCAAAGACGATCCCAAACCTTCCTCTCAAAGAAGCAACACGGTTTTTTGGAGGATACAAGGTAGATGAGATTGGTAAGCATCCAATATTGTTAAATCCATGTTTTTTCTTAAAATAATTTGATGACCAAGAAGCCACAAAAATAATGTTGATGCTAGTTGGCACCCAACAGCTTGGACTAGAGTTGTAACATCTAGAGATGAGTCATAGACACATTTAGGAAATTCATGCATAGCTCAAGACAGTGTAAGACTAGACAGAGGTTTGTTGTTATAGAGAACACTCATGTATCTCAACCATACATTTTGAAGTGGATTGATGAAAAACGTGTAACAAAGATGGATTTTATGTTTCACTTGTTTTATCCATGGCCTTCAAGCTTGTTAGCACATGACAGGGAAGCTCTATCTATATTTTCAATAATATTCTCATGTTCTGACCGCTCTTCTGCCACTAGCTTTACCTCCAACATCGTTGCACAAGAAATTAATGTCCAATGTGCTAGCATTTTCTATTATTATAAAGATGAATGGTCGTAGTTGAACTATTTCTGATTTAAATGAAATTAAAACATAAACATAATATAATATAATCATTATATATCATTTGGAGAATTTAACTTGTCATAAGTAGAATTTTCTTCCAAGATCTCATGAGTATGCTAGAATATATCTCAATCATTGCCAACATCTTTGCAAATCCCATATTGGAAAAAATGTTCGATGTGACTAAGGATAGGTATAACTTACAATTCATGGTTCTCTTCTAGTGTTAAATGTGGTTATTAGATGAGGAAACTTATTCTAGTAGATACAGGGGCTTTGGGCTTGTCATATAACTTCAATGGAGTTATGATTATAACACAAGACTTGATACAAATCACTAAACACTAGACATCTTAATATAGCCCTTTAATCCTCCTAGAAAAATGTAGTAAGGTTGAAATAGAGACTCACGCATATTATTTTGACTATGGACATATTTTAGAAAGATTTGGTTGGACTATAATAATTTTGCAACACCTATAGACATAGTAAATGGATCTTGAAGTAATTAGAGCACGACCTCTATTAGGTGAAAATAGAGGTCCATCTATTTTCTGTCTTGAAAATAGTGTTGAAACAACCACTACGAAGCCTAAAACACAAATATTCCAGAATCCATAGTGAAACCATCCAATACCTTGGACTGACAGCTACAAGATGGTCAGTGACTTCAAATTTTAAGACTCTTTCATCCTCTTGCGAGGGAATTGTTCCCTGATTGAAATATTTGCTATTCCTAAGTGTCTCCTTCGCTATCTTCAAAATTTCATCACTTTTATCGTGATTTACATTTTCATGAGACTTTGTTTTATCCAACATGATTTTCAGTGTGTCCTCTGGATATAATCTCACCATACCTGGCTATTGTTTTTAAGATGTGCAAAAAGGACAATAACGGCATAAAGGACAATAATTTAGATATTATTTTCCATAGATGTTGAAGCAACCATCTTCGTGCTAGTGTTGTTGCCTTCTCTATTGTTAGATGGACTGTGACAACACTACTTGTTAGTGGAAACTCTTCTGGGTGCTATTCCGACAGGTATTACAAGTTTTTGTGATGCATTGTCTTTTGGACATACCAATGGACATAATTCCAAGCTCTAATTTGATCCATGCAAGAGGTTCACACACATTTCATAACAAGCATCAATGTTGTTTCTTTCCCCAGGTTGCCTATTCACTCATCCAATGGGTTTGTATTTCCCCTCAGTGTCCACTCTTTTTTCTCCAAAGGGATTTGTTTCAAATCCTCAAAAAAATTGTTTTTAATCTAGTCTTGATCAGATAAAGTTGGTGCAGTTTGGACATGTATTACTAGTTGTGCAATCTCTCCTTTAAATCATATTTCTGACATGTTCCCAGTGCTCATTCCTAGAAAATGAGGGAACTCCAATTGAGGGATTCACTTACCTACTCATGGCATCATGACAAGTTGAAAATTATCACCTTTTTGGCACTTAAAGGGAATACATTATGTTTTTGGCCACTTGCATGGAGGGCACATTAATGAAGGATTTACACCACATTCTCTCATTATCCATAGCATGTAATAGGGTACATCAATTGGAGATTTAAATTATTTTTCTAAGCTTGAAGAAGTTCATCCTAGTAGAAAATATGCCTATGGATTCATATGTGTTATTCCTATCTTCATCTATAATTATGTGATTGGTCTTTGATACTCATTCAATGCCTTCACAATTTGTAATAATATTACCTAGGATAAAATGTCTCTTAATAAACTCCAGATGATCCAGAAAAATGGTTCAGGCTGCAAGTTAATTAGCTTAGACTTGTACTAGATATTGCAGATCTGTATACTCTTTTGGCTTGTTGAAAACATTGTATTGAGGCCTCCTAAGACCTACATTTTAAACCTGTATAGTAAGTAATTTTTCCTGTAATTTTCAGATCTTTGGACAATATAGTTTGGTCTTGTAAATACTGTGATTTCAAACTTGAATCTTGGAATAAATTGTGGACAATGGAGGATATACATTCAAGCCTATGCCACCATCTCATCATTGGACTCGTGGAATTAGGTTAGAAGTTATTGAAATATTTTGAGAATAGTTTATTAGGAATTGGATGGAAATTTGTTGCTTCTTGTGAGAAGACCTGAAGAGTTCAGGATAAAAATCTTGAAGAGCACCTTGTAAAAGCCTGAAGAACCATTATAGGTAGTTCAGAAGTGTTTTAACAAAATCATGATTGGGAATATTTATTCGGCATGTTTGGAAACTTTATTAAGCTTGGATAGACAGATATTGACAGAGTTTATTCTCGTGAACAAAATAGGGCCATGATTGAATCATTTTATAAAGCTACTTTGAATTCCTTCAAGACTTGTTTGAACTTGAATACATCTTGTTGGGAGAATTGTTGAAGATCTTATTGAAGACTTATTGAGTTACTAGTATATTTTTGAAATATACTAAATTCATTGAAGATACATTTGGAGTAATACCATTGAAGTAATTATAAAGTAACTTTTGAGACATGAAGAGGGTATTTTTTACTAGTGAATGATAAGGCAGAATTGGAGACACTTTTACAAATCTAGATTAAACACGATGCGATGAGGACTGATCATATTTGGATCAGGACCTAAGTGATAGCTCAAATTAGTGTTAAAAAGTGTGTTGAACCTGAGCGACCGGATATATCTCGAATTCCTGATTCTGGCGCTGTGAATGGTTCGAAAAACCAACACTGTATGAAGAAGTTATCGTGTTTTGAAAAGTCCAGTAAACTGCAAATTTCGACAATTGACCGGGGTTGACTGGGAATTTGTACAATCAGAAAAAAAAAAAAAAATATTCCAAGGAATATTCCTTGAAATATTCCCTAAAATATTCCTTCCAATCCAGTCGCATGCTGACATGTGGTGATGTTGGGTGTGGAGCCTGATTATCTTGTTTACTTTGTATCACAGCATTGGACCCTTGTACCTTAAAAGGGGCGGCAACACCGCCCGTAATTAATTGCTGACGTGGGGAGTCCAGGGGGAGGTGGCAGCGCTTTTCGGAGCCCCCCCCTGGCGGGGTTTTTCGGGGGCAGCACCCCCCAAGCTAAAAACAAATGTAAAATTGCCTTGTAAAAGTATAGTAATTTCTAGTCAATCTGGGACGTTCATTAGGCAAATGATCTGACGGTAGAAGTTATGTTTAGATTAGGGTTTTTTGCCCTAGAAGGCAACCCCTCACTTTTATGAGGGCATTGTATTGCGGCTGTGCATTGTATGTGTATTCTCGGAGCGAGAAACAGAGAGGGAGACTGTGAGAGAGAACAGAGGATATTACAGCAGATTTGTTGTAGGTTTTGTCTCTTCATTTTTGCTGGATAATAGAAAGGAAGGACTGGCTGTTCGGGGTAGACGTAGCCCAAAGTGGGTGAACCACGTATATCTGTGTCTCTCTGGTTTTATGTGTTTTGTGTGCTTGTATTTTCCACATATTTTATGTGTTGCATTCTCCATAATATTTAATTTTCTAACAACTGGTATCAGAACCGAAGGTATATTTGGCTGATAAACTCACAGGAAAGAAGGGTTCCTGGTTTGAGTGGGAGCAATGGCAGATGATGGTAAGTTTAGGGTCAAGAAATTTAATGGCCAAAACTTCCCGCTGTGGAAGATGCAGATGGAATATTATCTGTATCAGAAAGATCTATACCTACCATTGAGCGGAAAAACAAAGAAGTCGGCGGCCATGACAGATGTGGAATGGAACATTCTCGATAGAAAGACACTCGGAACAGTACGGTTGTGTCTTGCGGCGTCAGTCGCCTTCAATATTTCGAAGGAAACAACAACAGAGGGTTTGATGTAGACATTGGCGAAACTATATGAAAAACCCTCGGCCTCAAACAAGGTATTTCTTATGAAACGACTATTTAATATGAAGATGTCGGAAGGTGGATCTGTTGCAGACCATTTAAATTAATTTAATACAGTTACCAGTCAGTTAAGTTCTGTAGGGGTAAACCTTGATGAAGTTG
>JAXQQM020083171.1:0-20037 GCA_034641835.2 Pinus albicaulis
AGAAATTATATGCACTACGCATGCATATGTCCAAGATTCTCCTGATCACACACTATTTTAACTTCATGCACAATACATAATCTATTCCACCATTGATCATCACATGCGGAAATTAAATCAATCGCAATGCACACATGAAACAATAAAAATTCACACACATTAACGCAGCTGTTTAACGGGAAAGCCTGAAGTTGAAAACCCAAACTATCTGTATATAATATATGTCATAGAGATCATGTAACAATCCTCATACAAAGCTGATCATATCAAGCTCTCAGTACAATACAATCGCTATGTTATTGCCTAACTCTACCTCAGGCTAAAGGAAGGCACAGTCTAGGGTAACATCAAACCATGCTTAATCTGGTAGCTAGCCCTACCAGATCGGGAGAGGGCTCTCTCTGGGTCAATCTCAGCAATAATAATCAATGAGGCTTGAGATGACTTTGAAAAAAAGCTGATTTTAGGCTAGGTATATATGTAAGGAGGTTGAATATGATTTTCAAGGTTTTTTTTGGATCAAAGGGGGAGGCAGATTTTGGGTTCAGGGATGAGGCCTAGTTTTTGCAGAGTTCTGAATGGGGCAAGGAAGGCAATTGTTTTGATGCTTTGGGTTGAATTAATGGATATTTCAGACCGGTGAAAAGCTGAAGAGGGCAAGAGGCTTTCAAGAATCCTCTTAAAATAGATGAAAACATGGAAAATTAAACAAAACTCAAGGCAGAGCAAATAAATCTAATGAATTCCACCTTTATAACTTGTTTGTTTAATTTTAGAAGAAAGGATAAGGAAAATGATACACATGAAACATCAGTAAAATTACAATCACAGAGAGAAACAAACCATAAAAAAATAGAGCCACATGGATCCCAAAGAGGCCGCAACCTGCTCTGCCTTACAAATTCGCAGATGAAATCAATGAAGTGCCAAGCAATCCCAAGTGTCCAACCCTGAAAATGACTGATGAATTACATGATATAGACAAGCCTAACTCATTCCCATGCCTCTAGGGGTCGAGCTCACCATTCTAGGAGCTTTTTCAACAAGATCTAAACTAAGAACTGGAAAATAGGCAATGAAACAGCTTGCCTCTATAATATAGGAAACTGATTCATTCACTTACATTTCACTTTTTGGTGAATGAATCTACTAGCATAAGTAAAAATGTGCAAAAATTACATCAAAGTCATGAAATTACATCAAGTTACATTAAGATTTTCACATTTGAAGATGAAAAATTCAAACTGGCCAAAACTAGGCGAAAATCTGAGCTGTTGAGTGAAAACTAGGCCAAAATTCCCAATGCGTTGCGCCTGAAATCTCTATGCGTCGCGCCACTTTGAGGCTAATTTTAAGGGCCTTCCCTGAGTCCAAATTGAGCGCAGGATAGCTCGTTGGAAATATCTGCCTGTGTACTTTCCAACCCAAGTGGAATTTGTGAATTTGGTTGCCATTTTCCCCTCCAAAAATCAAATCTCCCAACACTGCTTCCTGTGTGTCCAAAAAGTGGCAGAAAGGCCATTTTTAAGGTGTTTTTGACCCTTCAGGTAACCCAAAAATTGTCAAAATCCTTAGGTAATGGGTAGGCATGCATAAATTTTGATGAAAAATCTAGAAATACAAAGTCTTCTTCAAGAGGAGCTGCCAATTATAAGCGCGCGCCAAGTGGCGCTACGCATTGGGCAGGAAAATCTGTGTTAAAGCCAAAAAATTCAAAATTGACAAAATGTTTCCCAAATTTCTTGAAATTTGGGCTGAATGTCCACCATCAAGTGATATGCTGAGCCAAAGAAGCTTCGGCCAAAATTTGGAGTCTATCATGCCTTTTGCGATGCTTTAGTGCCCTCTTTAGTTTTGCCTTCAGGATCTTGATTCGCGCCTTGCAAACATGATTCCTCGCCCAATAATGGTTCTTCATGTGCCTGAGCATGTTCTTTTCCTTGTTTTCCTTCGACAACAGCTTCTTCAAATGAATATTGACCCTTTCGAGCCAAGTCTCTCGATCAGCCTCTATCTCTCGCTGAATGGATGTCATCTCGGTTTGGCTTCTTTGGGCAGCTTGCCGGTTCTCACGGATGTTTTTCAACTCCATGATTGTATGCTAATCTTCCAAATATTTGTTCCACTGCTCCAAGTAGTTTATAATCCATTGGGCTCTCTGCAACTTGACGGTCAAGGTATCTATCTCCGCCTTCTGCTCCTGAATAGTCTCTCTCAACTTTGAGCTTAGAGAGCTCAAATCCTCATCAATGAGTTGAAATCAGTATCCTGGCCTCCTGAAGGCCCCTCATCCTGCATGGGCCTCTTACCTCTGTCCTGTACCTGTACCTGTGTTGTTGATGATGGAAGCGAGACCCCTTCCACCCCAGGTGGAGATAGTACTCGTCGAGCTGCTGCAAATAATACTCTAGTGCCTCTCTGATAAGTAACAAACACAGGCACACTGATAGGCTCTGTCTCGTGACCTTCAGGCTGATGTGAAGGTTTACCTGGCTCATGAACAATCTCTGGAGGAACCTAAGGAGATGTGAAGAAATCATTAGCAATGAAGTCTTCCCATGTAATACCCTGCAAGCCAAGCTGATGCAACACTACAATTTTAATGAGTGCATAGTGATAAATATTGTTGTACTGCTGCTCGGGAGTTTTTCTCTGCACGAGAGTGGTCATTCTCTCGATGTTCCGGCACATGAAATAATGGATGTTCATCATCCTCACTCTGGTGAAATGCATCAATAACCTGATATGATAGGCATAGAGGCGTGAGAACCGGCCCTCACAACTGAAATATCTGATAATAAGTTTCATCAAAGGAGCATAGGATTCCTTCAAGAACCAGAAAGGAAACACTCGGCTGAGTTGTCTCACAAAGCTAGGCCTGATATATGGTTCATAATGCACTCTTTCCACCTGTTATCTTTTGTTCCACCGTTCACCCACATTCGGTATTCCGGTTGCTTGAGAGATAGTTTCCGGTGTCAAAGTGAAATTTACACCAGCAAGAGTTACCTGACTATCATGTAAATGCAATACAAACAAACGAGCCAACTCCTGATGATGACGGGTCCTAGCAATCATTTCACAATATTGAAAACATGACTGTTGTTGGAAACATGCCATGGCAAGTGGGCAAGCCTGCAATTCAGCCAATGAGGTGGGCTCTTCTCTCACATGCCTGCCACCTTTAAGAGGCCTTCGAGGTGCATGTAACTCAGTGGTGGAATCACTGTCTCGGTCATATGATGTATCAGTGTCTGTCTCCATGGTGTCCAAGGTCTATGCAAGGTGTATGTTGGCTTGTATGAGATGAAAATGAGAATTTGGTGCTTTTGTTAATAGTGCCAAATGTATGGTAGCATGGGAGGGACTGTGGGGAAATAGGGCAGTGGGGATAATGGGGTTTAATCACGTGATATTTTCCTTTTGAAAGCTTCTGATTTGATAATTTTAGGGACAAGGGACAGTCACTTGATTTTTTGGGATAAACTTGGTATTTAGGGAAATTTTGTAATGGGATAGGGATAATAGGAATGAGATGGATATGAGTGGCTTTAGGGATGTAGGGAGATAGGGGAATGGACTGTATTGATGAGGTAACAGTGAGGGAGAGGAAAAAACAAGGTGGGGAATGAAAAAATTTGGCACCACAACCAATTTTAAAACTTCAACTTCAAAACCCTAAGGGAGCAACTCTCAATCAAGATGATAGGGTTTGGCTTTTGTGTATTCAAATTCTCATAATCAATCATATAATCAACACCAAGCATGATTTTATGGGCAGTAGAAGATCACATGAACTTACTTGGAGCAAGATTGACCGAACCGATTCAAAAATTTGGAAGAGATGGCAATAACTTAGTTGTCTGCCCTGTGCGTCGCGCGCTAAACCCAGTGCGCCGCACTGGTTCAATGTGTTGTGTAGGAACAAATTAACCCACAGTGGAGCATCCCTATGCACTACGCTCAGCTTATGGGCCATGACCAATGCCCAATGCGCCACGCCCCTCTGTTTCAACACAGTTCGGCCTCCAAACTTGTTTCTTCACTCCTCCACGATTTTCTTTGGCTCATTGATGTCTTTGGCATGCAAATGAATTGTTGAAACATAAAAATCATATTTGTACCAAATATTTTGATTTTTGATTTGAAAAAACCCACTTTACAATGTTTGAAAACTTTGGCACTTTTTCAAAAGAACTCGATTTTGCTTGGTTTTGATTTTTGAACTGAATGATGAGTTTCTTGTCTGCTTTGCAGGGATGGATGGCACGAAGTTTTGGAAAAGGAGACCAGGGTTGCGAATGGAGCATTATTACAACTGAAGAACTTAAAAATTACACTACATTTGTTACAAAAGGAAAAAAAAGACATTTTTTCTTCAAAACAGAGTTTTGAAGAAAAATCATTATCAAGCATTATGATAATGAAAATTTTGCACTGATAGCTTATTTGAAGCTTCCTCATGTGCTTGCTGACATTCTTAGACATTCTGAAGACCAAATTAACGAAACCCTAGACCTAATGAGACCAAAAAACCTTAAAATGATTCTTTGCCAACATTGAGACCAAGAATGACTGTACATGATTTTGATGAACAAAATCAGATAGCAGGTACAAGACATGAGGAACATGAGTGAAAATCCCCCTATCGTCAGATGATCCATGCTCCTAATGGGATGCAACTGAATGAACTAAATGAGACACCTAAAATAAAATGCAACAAGATAAAATTGATCTCTGACGGAGGGATGAAGATACCGACTCTAACACGCTACACACTAATCAAGCCTGATCTTGCAAATCCATGCACCGATATTTTCCACTTGCTAGCCTTCCTCTACTGCGCAATCCCTGCTAAATAATGGCTCTGAATGAACTTGAATCCACCCTATATTGACTACGCAATCCTCATTGGCATCTCCAATGAATGTGTGGTGAAAACAATGCAACACTATAGTCACAACTGATAGTCACACTTGCTCTTTCACCTACCTCTCCACTGGTCTCCACTGAAACTGCCATGCATTGTAGTTAACTGAAGTATTCTTCAGTTGATTAATGAGTTATTATTTAGTGAATTAATTAAATAATTAATTCACACCACTCTCACTAGTGTGTCAATCAATTAGACTAGATACAACTAACTCAACTAAGTCTAACTAAGTTAAACTGAATACAACTCCACCAACAACTTCTATAACCCCACCAAACTCTGTCACATGAGTTCTAACTGAATTCCTCATGCATTAGCTCCAATAAACCCTCAAGAATAGCGTAATTCCTTCTATCAGCTGTTGTGCCACATCTGTGCACTTAACTGAAGTGCTCCAAGAGAATAAGATAATGTTTAGAGTCCAAATATTATTAAGAGATAATAATATTCAACATATCTATTTTTAGACTAGCAGTCTAAAAATAGATTCCGCCCAATATGTCTAAAAATAGAAGTCCATCTATTTTTCCAACTTGATCAACCATCCACAAATAGCATCCTGCAACTCATAAAATATGATCGACATGTCTAAAAATAGACTTTGCGCCAAAAATCACCTGTGTGTGCCCCACCTAGTTTAGGTGATTATTTTCCAACTAGGATCAGGAATGATGTTTCAGGATGCCTCCTTCAATGTTTCTTTTTTCAATCTTCAATAGAAACTCCATTAAAGAGACCTTGAGTTGCAGAAGGACCTCCTACATGCATCGAAGTCAAAAGAATAAAAATTACATGGTTTTGTGATCCGTTCAAAGGAAAAAAATTACTTGGTTTACTGCCTCATGCGTTGACTAAGGGGTGAGTTTCTTGGTCCTCTAAAATCACTGATTTTGTCATGGTCGAAGCATGAATTATATTGATGGTTGATCTGTCATCTATTCCTTTGCCTCACCCTCCATCTCACCCCATGACCCCTTGGTAAAGGTAGCGGTCACTAGAAATGAAGGATGATTTGTCATCCATTCCTATGCCTGATAAGTTGAACCTTCACTCAGAGATAAGACACATGTTATGCAATGAAGTCCTAAAAAATACCCTAACTATAGGTAAGGCTCAAAGCACATTGGAGAATACTATTGAAACACTAAGAAACTAGAGAGGGCTAATTCTAAGGCCCTCACACTACAGGTTGAGGAGTATGAGAAGAGGATCAAGGGGAAGGTCACTAATGGGTAGTCTACTACTAAGGCTCTTCTAAAAAAATAAAATAGGAAATTCAAGAATTGCGATGAAAATTAAAGCTGCTAGGCTATTAGAACAGGGTCTCCTACAAGAGCTGTGAATCTGGTCCATTTTTGTATATTTTTTATTATATTTAGTCTAACGCAGGGGTTTTGGGGTGGGTCAAAGCCCCTGTTTCATTGTAAGTGGGTCAAGGGTAGACCAAGAGTCCGCAAACCACGGTTTGCAGACCATTGGATGCGTAGGCTAAAGTAGTATATGTAGTTGAACCTTTTTGAGTTGTAAGACAGACTTGAACTAAGATTGGTGCGAATTGCGAATTAGTTGATTTGTTTTGGGTTTTTGGGGAAATGACTCCTGCTAGCTATGTGCGCAGAGATCCTCAGTCCTTCTGTGTGCGGACCCTGTTGCTGTGTGCGCAGGTTGGGTTTTGGGTATTGTAAAAGGATCTGAAGGATTAATGAATGTGGAAGGCTATTGAAATCTCTAAATCTATTGAATCTGGGATATTTGGTTATGTATGCTCTATGTCATTGATTTAAGCTGCGAAAGTACTTGTGTTACTTGCTTATACTGTGATCTCGATCTATTATGGTATGCATAATTATATATTGAGCTCCACAAGTAACTGTGCTAATTACTTATGCTGCGTTGACAATTGATCTGAATTTGTTTATTAGACTTTATGCAAGAATAGCTGCGATAGTTGCTTTGTTGTCCTATATCTGTTATTTGTTGCAATTCTACATGGTATTATGCACGTGGATGTGAAGGGGCTGATAGATCTGGGTTTTGAAATCTGATATTTGTGAATTCGAACGCAGCTCTTCCTGACTTGCCTGCCCTCTCCCAGGGTGCGGAAACCTGGTTCTAGCACCCTCCCATACTACTTTAGGTGAGACTTTGGCCTGCGCAAGCAGGTCACTGTCGAAAGGGCCAGTAGTATAGGGGTTTGTTGGCAAACCTTAACCTGCGAACCTAGGTTAGGACCCCTCAAGCCAAAAAATGGTTCTGTTGCCAGGACTGAGAGAATTTTGAGAGGGATCAGGTAATGCCAAGGCCGTAGTGGAAACCTAAAAGAAAAGAAATTGATGAATGGCTCGAACGGAAAGTTCAGGAATTCGTAGTGAAATAAAACCGCAGTAAGAGGTTGACCACCGAAGAGTGGAAAAATAAGTATATTTTCATAGAGATCTACAAGATATTCTTCGTAACCATTGCGATCGAGCTCTAGGAGTGGCTCGCAAGGTTGGTCAAATTTTAGAAGTGTTGGAAGGATGAGCGGGTTACATAGTGGACCCCAGAATTGATCCAGCAGTTAGAGAAGGTTGATAACACCATCACTCGCACCGTAGAACACTAGGTGGACATCATGCTAGGAGGATTCGTGACGGAATTTTCCATCGATCAATTCGTCTCCTACTCCGAAGCAGAGCGAAGATTCTTCAAAGGATTTAGGGGTAAGTTTTTAAAGACTTTACCATTGTTGATTAAGATATTACTCTGCGAAAAAAGTATTTTGTGTAGCCACATCGAATGAATGACCTCTGATCTGGACGGGAGTACGACACGAAGTGGCAAATACTATCAGACCGACCTAGAAGGAGGTAGATTTGTCTACATCCCAGTAAGAGAAGCAGTTGCGCAAAGTCCTCCAGCCACACCACTCTCGAACCAGCGTAGGGGTAAGAACTAACCTACACCCCCACCTCCAGAAGACGACATGGCTGCGCACATGAAGTTGCCTACCTTTAAGGGTGTGGGTGATGAAGACATGGATCAGTTCTGGTTTGTTGCATAATTGGTATGGACTGCGCAGAACGTAACTAGTGATGCGGTGAAGAGGGCACAATTGTCCCTTGCCTTCGAAGGAAGAGCTTTGGATTGGTACATGGGATACATTAGACAACATGCAAACTCAACCATTGAAGAGATCAAGAATGCCTTGAAACAACAATTTAAGAAGCCTAAGTCCTATTCTTAAATAGTGGTCGATCTAAAGGATTTCAAGCAAGGGCCTTCTGAGTCTGTGTGGGAGGTCGATCAACGGCTGAAGAAGGTGATTAGGGAAGGAGGATTTTAGTACGATAACAGACAGCACACAGAATGGTTCATTGCTATGCTGCTACCCCACCTGCACGTACCTATGGGTCAACAAAATTTCAAATCACTGGAAAAATCCCTGGAGGTCACTATGAAGTTAGAAGCTGCACCCAGAGATGATACCCAGCTAGGCGTCCAGCAGATCCAAGGACAACTGGAAGAGATGCACATGGAGATCCAGAACCTGTGAAAGGAGAGAGGCACAGACGCTAGCCCTGAAAGGTGGTGCATACGATGCAGGACAAATGGTCACACCAAGGATAACTACCCTCTGTTAACAGACTACATGCAGGCCGGGGGACCTAGTCCATTGCGCCCTAGGGAAGTTGTAGGACCAAGTGGGCCGGCACTATGGTGTGATGATTGCTCTTTTGTAGGGCTGCACGACATAAACCACTGTCCCCACCTTGCTGCGTACATACCAGAAGTAAAACAACAATGGTGCAGGTTCTATAGGTCGGTAGGAAATGATGAAAAGAACTACTAGACGTATGATTTGATGATCGATTGAGGGAATCTCTACAGGGTGCAGTCGGATCCATCCTCACCAAGATCCCTCTCGAGCGCAGGGGGCTCCCAAAAAAGGGGCAGGGGAGGTGGAAGAGGTGGGAGCACAGGTCGGGGATGAGGAAAACTCATCTGTTATAACTATGGAGAGGTAGGGCACTTTGCCAGGGACTGTCCAAACCCTACAAGATAGTCCTTCCGGTATTGCAGGCAGCTGGACCATGCGATTGAAGACTGTCCAGTCTTGATAGCGAAGACGCAGGAAAATCAATCGAGACCTACGCAGAATGTGCAGAGGGTTAAGGCCGAGCTACGAGACAAAGATCCAAGAGTGATTGTCATAACACGCAGTGGGATGGCCACTAGAGGGCCTGGGGAGAAAACTGAAATCGAGCCTCTGATCTGAACAGAAGTTAGCAAACATGAATGTTTGGATCTAAAAAAGGAGAAAGAAACATTTGTCGCAGCTTGCAAAGACTTTGCTGAGGCCAAAGACTTTGCCGAGGTAGAGGCATCTACTTCACTCCTTGTGTTATTTTTGACCTAGGGTCGTATGCGAATGTATTACATAAACAACACTTGGCAACGAATGGGGAACCTGTTGGAATGGTCTACTATCTGTACTACGTATGGACAATCAACAGAATATCATTCCATTGGGAAGACTATCGAAGATTGTGGTGGATATCATAGGGGTTAAGGTCTGGCCGACTTGGAAGTAATTCGCATTGTCAAAGATGTGGACCCTACCCTACACTTAGGCTTGGATTGGGTTATCGATATGGGAGGCATCATTAATCTAAAGAAGCGAATCAAGTAGAGTTTGAGAATAATGGTACAATGGTAATAGTACCATTAGATCCTAGCGAAGGGCTAACGATACACCGAACTAGTGCATGAAAAAGAGGATGTATCATATCTATAAGTCGACTTCACACGAGATGAATATTGGATCAACTCCACTATGGGAGGGGGTACTCCGCTTCTTAAAAGGATAGTGAATGTTTCTCCGACTCGATGGGGAGATAGAGAATTGGAAAATTCCGTTACATGATGTCTCTCGTGCTGCGATGTCTTCTGGACGACGAAGAACTTCCGATGCATCTCCTTAGAGGTAAGAGATCTACCTTATTTCGATGGTTCTAGTAATGTTAGGAACGCCCCTGTTGTGGGCACTGTCAAGGTTTTTCCCCAAGAACGATGACTATGGGCTCCTGTAAGCTGGCCATGTGTGGATCACCTACGCAATGGTGGGTAACGCATGAGGAGGCGTTCCAAGATTGGGAGGAGTGTCAGAATATGATGATCCTACGATTTGAGGCCCCAGCCGATGTGTGAATCAAAACGTTCCTTGGACCCGAAGATCCACGCGAATATCTATTTGCTTGGATAAAAAAATAATGTGATAGAACTGCCCAGGAGTGGGTTCATCTACTTTTTCATGCCCTGGGACCAATTCCCACTGCATGGTACTTAGATGCAAATCTCCATCGGTGCACCCGCCACTGTGATATCTTGAGGGATGATTTTTTGGGAACATTTGGATTAGTAAGCGGGACATAGGCACTTGACGCAGCTCTGCAGAACATTGACACTGTAGCATGGAGTGAATCGCACCTGTGTGTCGCACCTAAAATACCCAATTGGGAGCTGCGGACACCAAGCATGATCAAATATTGTAGCCTAGCTCCAAAAAAGGTAAGAATGATCCACGAGAGGGTCCAGGCTCATAATCGAACAAGGTGTGCATGGTTACTAGACCACTCGGGCTGCAAACAGATAGCATTGAGACGCACCCCATGGTGGCAAAAATTGGGATGAAAATATTATATATCTGTCAGCTCCCACAACAAAGGGGCAGCAGCGCTCACTTCTCCACCATGTAAGTTATTATAGAAATTTTTTTCAGATATATGCAGTAATCATAACACCGCTGAAATATTTTCTCACGAAGGCAGCCAGGTTCTATTGCGATGACACAAGCCAAGGAAACATACCTTTGGGTTTGAAGTACTTAGGGCTTAAGCCTGTGTTGGGGGAAGATGCACAGGAGGCATAGGTATTTGAGCCAAGCGTAGCAGGAACGCCAAGCACACAGGAGGTGTGAAAACTAGCCATTGGCATAGTAACCTTTGGTAAAAATAAAAAGTTACCATTAAAAGGAGAGGGCCGCTGGAATTTAATAAGGTATATTTTGAGGAATTTCGATCGTTTACCTCATGGTAAGTTCCAAGTAAATTTTTCCCTACTGTTGGATGCCTGCAGACACTATAAAAAGGGTCGGATAGCTCAAGCAAGGGTTCTGTCTCACTTGCATAACTTTCCCCTATCCTCTTTATCCCGCGCGAGCCTGAGCTGTAAGATTTCTCAGGTCTGCTCTATTCCTCTCATGTCAAATCAACCTCCCCCTAATGATAGTAGCCACCTAGAGTTGGGATTCATTTTCCACGCTAAGATGACAGCCACTAACCCAGCTGAGCCCTCAGAACCTACTACCCCAGAAGTTGAGGAAGTAATGGAGATCGGGTCTGAGGATGAAGAAGTACCCTCAACGTTGATCACTAGGAAGGGAAAAAATCTATAACAGGGCTTAGGGAAGCCCCCCAAAGCTGTGAAATGGGCTTCAGGGAAGCCTAGGACTTCCCCAACGCATGCCAAGTCCCTATGAGCAATGCCCCAAGCCCAGGTTGCGCAGGAGGAAGCCCTACGTGCCAATCCGATCAACTGGTTACCTCCCTTCATCCGCCCATGCAGGCCCTTGTCCCGCACACCAAAGAACCTTGATGGCCTCGTTACCTATCTACAGACACCGCTAACCCCGGGTGAATCCCTGTCCTGAGTGACCCCTATGAGAAGCTCCATGAAGTTAAATTCGATGATCACGACTTGGCGAATTATGAAGCCTTCCCTGAGCTAAACCCCGCACTATACTTCGACACAATTTACGTGGATGATGGGGTCACAGTCATTCCTCAGCGCTGGGTAAGCAGATTGGCTAGATCCAGGATCTTGAACCTGCTGTGTATGCCCCACTTTGGCCATTACAACGTCACGAATCGACTAGCCCGATAGTTGTTCACCCTAATTCACAATGGATACCTATGGATTCGAGATAAATTCCCCATAGATGCTGCATTGATTCATAGAATCACAGGTCTTCCCATGAACGGGCCACACCCTCTGGAGCGTGTGGGTAAGAAATATGAAGGGGACACTGCTGAATATGTGTGTAAGACCTACCATGTGGAAAGGAATACGCGGGGCTTCATTATAAAATCCATCAGTGACCTGGCTACGCAGATGGGTACTATATTACTAGCTTGCAAGCTAATGTGGAAGTGCTAGGTCGCAACTGTCCCTGCCTATGTCATTCAGCTAGCCGGTCAATGTGCGAAGGGGTTCTACCTCAATTGGGCCCAATACTTATGTGACGAGTTCTTAGCCAACGTCTGTGAGCCGCAAGAGCAATGGAAAGCCTTCTGCTATTCCTGGCTACTATTTCTTATAGCCCTTGTTGCCTCGAAAACCCTTGTGGAGTCGTTCCTCCTCGAGCTCCCTCCAAATATGTGCAAAGGGGCCTGGTATGCCCATTTGTGGGATTCCAAGGACGCGCAGTGCATAGAAGATAACCAAGTCTTCTGGGTCCTCTTCAAGAATAGCGTGGCCGCAACCATCAATTCTTGACCTTGACTGTCCACCATAGTATATGACAAGTACAAGAGTATCGCAGCATTCTAGGTTACCACGAACAACATTCAGATCTGCATCCATAAGGATATAACCTGGATGTCACTTCCTTATATGGTAGCAGACGAGGAACTTGACAACGTTATTGTGCTATGGACTCCTACCTGGAAGATAGGCTTCAAAACCAGCACCAGGGGCACCACTGGTACTATCATGATGCAAGTACCCCCACCCATTCTCACCAAGGATACTGGAAGCACAGGGAAATACTCTGACACAGCCATGAAAAAGGACACACAGCCTACGTAGACCACCATGAAGAACACTGAGGCTGAGACCCAGGTTGATTTGGAGCTCAGCACGGAGGAAGTGAATGTCGGAGGTATGAAGTGAATATGCGAGCCTGTTAAGGGACCACAGAAGAAGCAACATGCCCAATGGAAGGAATGAGATGAGACAGTTACTTTGACATATGGAGATCTCGAACAAATCGTAGATGCCATCAAAATCGCCACAGAAGAAAAATGGGTCAGTTTAGAGGAGCACCAGAAGGCTGCAATCAACGCCATCCAGGAAGAGCTTCGAACCTTACAGCTAAAGACAGACACAATACAGACCAACGTGGTTCAGGGATGAATTCCCTTGGCATCTAGCAGTACAGAACTAGCCACGGAAGAAAGTCATCTCTGTCCCTTACCTAGCATTGTCCTTGTGGTCAATTCTCCGGACCAAGAGATCCAGCTCCAAGCAGGTGCATGGGTGCAGCTGAATCTTGCCAAGCTACCACACGCAGCATTATAGGGTCTCCATACCGCAGTGTTTCAAGAGATTCACCACCGGGACCAGAAAGTACACCACCAACTTGGTATGGCTGAACAGATCATCACACAGCAGAACGCAAAAGTACCATTTGTTGTCACGCAGTAAATAGAGCTTGAAACTTTGATCCACCAGCTATGCACAAAGGTTACAGAAGCAATCCCGGCCGCAGCCACCCCCCAAGCTAAAGTGGAAGGATTTGTCGTAGATGTCAATGAACTGCACGCACAGGTGGAGACCCCACCACAACAGTGACTCGAGACAAGTCACAAGATTGTGTTGGGGGACTTTTGGAATAGGGTTTCCTACAAGAGTTGTGAATCTGGTTAATTTTTGTATATTTATATTACATTTAGTCTAACACAAGGGTTTCGGGGTGGGTCAAACCCCCTATTGCATTGTAAATGGGTCAAGGGTAGACCAAGAGTCCGTAAACCATGGTTTGCGGACCATTATATGCGTAGGCTAAAGTAGTATAAGTAGTTGAACCTTTTTGAGTTGTAGGACAGACTCGAACTAAGATTGGTGCGAATTATGAATTAGTAAATCTGTTTTGGGTTTTTGGGAAAGGACTCCTGCTGGCTGTGTGCACGGAGATCCTTAGTATTGCTATGTGCAGACCCTGCTGCTGTGTGCATAGGTTGGGTTTTGGGTATTGTAAAAGGATCTGAAAGATTAATGAATGCGAAAGGCTGTTGAAATATCTGATCTATGATGTCTGATTATGTATGCTCTATGTTATTGATTTAAGTTGCGAAAGTACTTGTCTTACTTTTTTATACTATGATCTAGATCTGTTATGTTATGCATAAGTCTATATTGAGCTTCAAAAATTACTATGCTAAGTACTTAAGCTGTGGTGAAAATTGATCTGAATCTGTTTATTAAAATTTATAAGCTGTGATAGTTGCTTTGTTGGGCTATATCTGTTAGTTGTTGCAATTATACATGGAATTGTGCACGTGGATGCGAAGGGACTATTAGATCTAGGTCTGTAATATGTGATCTAAAATTTGTGAGATCGAATGCAGCTCTGCCTGACTTACCTGCCCTCTCCCAGGGTGCGGAAACCTAGTTCTAGCACCCTCCCATACTACTTCGGGTGAGACTTTGGCCTGTGCAAGTAGGTCACTGCCGAAAGGGCCAGTAGTATAGGGGTTTCTTGGAAAACCTTAACCTAACCTTGGTTAGGACCGCTCAAGCCAATAGAGAACCTCCATCCCATGTGGTACATACATGCCTCCCATCCTCCCTCCATACATTCCAATAAAAAGTACAAGTATATTATCAATGTATGGGATCAAAGCTACATACATACAAACATAAATTTTAGCATGTGGAGGTGGGTCATAGTCCCACATATGGTACCAACGTAGTGCATCTCCTGCCTGCATCAGATGAAGGTATGGTAAGTGGTTTCCCCACCACTTACTTGCTGCCCATGTTATCTCACTATGGCTGAAAGTGAGAGATATGTTTGGTGCATTTGGAAAGCACTCATCATGATGGAAAATCTCCCTTTGCACATCAAGGGAGTGGCCAAATTTAGAAATTTGTGTGGCCCAAAGTCTGCCATAAGATTTACATGATATATCACTCCTCCTTGGAGCCATGGCCTATATAAACATGGTGAAAGAATGTGTACAATAAGGAAATAAAACATGCTTTACATGATCAGATTCTTCACCAACAATACTCCTCATACAAATGGAGTGGTGCATGGATCTTTCTCCTCTTTCAAAAGAAGGAAGAGATGGCTGAAATAACCCCTTCATGGAGTCATGTTACTGCCCCAAATCCACATAGCACATGCATTCTTGAAAATTTTGATATAGTTCTTCTTTCAAGCCTTCCCAATGAAAGCTCCTCATGATGATGTTGTAGATTCTCATGGAATACATATGGTTGAAACAAAACTCTTGGTAAGCCCTTTGTAGCAACTTCTTCTTGAGCTTATAATATCTATACAAGAAGATCCTACCCTAATGATAGATGACTCCTTCACGGACTAGATATACCTCTTCATGCAGCTGGTCATCAAGTATCATACAAGTGTGTAGATCTTTGGAATAATCCACCAACAATTGGGATTTCCAATATAGATCTAAACTGCTTAACAATGACAGCGCTGATGGTGTATCAATAGAAATGTATGTCATGTTGCTAATATCCTCCTTGACATCTCCCATGCCAAAGATGTGTGTTGGAAGGCCATTCCTTCCATTCTTCTCCTCCCACAGTGCAGATCCAGAAATGAGAGTGGGTGATGATGATAACGGAAGAAGATCTCCCTCCTTCTTGAGCATACCCAAGTCTCCCAACGTTGTAGCTTTGTCTTCAAGTGCTCCAATCCCTCCTGGATCTAAGCTTGGAGCAACATGTTGTGAGGTCTTCCCCGCCAAATCTAAATCAGGTGGCCTCCCAGGTGGTTTTCCACTAGATAAGAGTGTCCCATGCAGAAATCTTATGAACATAATAGATGGGACTGTAAGGTCCTTGCTTCCACTGTGCAAATCCATATTTTTGTTCTGTGTGGAAGTGTTATGTGAGGGGTATGTATGCATGCCTTTGATCATTTGATATTCACCACTCTTCTTGTCCACCCATTCCATTTTCAAAGCTTCCCAATCAATGGTGGCTTTCCCCAATGTAATTAACCATTGAACACCCAAAATCACATTTGTGTCTGGTGTGTCAACCACAAAGAAGTGATCAACCAAGCTGTAGGTACCCATGGTGACTGAAAGTGATGGGACATAATGCATGCATTGCATTGTTCTATCTCCTAGGACCAAAATAGAGAATCCCTCAAAGGTATCAGTGCGTATTGCCCTCCTTTGCACAAGATGGGCATCAATGAAATTGTGAGTTGCCCCACTATAAATCAATATATAAACCCTTTGATTCAAGATTGAACCTTGGGCTCTTAAGGTCAAGTACTTAGTTACTACCCTCAAAGATGCAAGATTCCCTCAAATAGGAGAAAATTCTCCATTCCCATCTCCTAATGGTGTTGGATCTCCTCCAGCAGGGTCAGCGTGTGACCTCTCCTTGGTTCATCTTCTTCTTCCTCCTCAATATCTGAGAAGACCTCTATGTAATGTGATTTTCTCACAGCACATCTATGTCTAGGTGCCCATGATTCTTGGAAAGTGAAGCATAGCTTCTTCTTCCTCAGATCTGTCCAGACTTCCTCATCAAGAGGCTTCTTGTATGAGCTCTCCTTTGAAGGAGAAAATTTCTCTTCCTTTCCTTTAGAAGGGAAAGGGGGTTTGTATTGAAACTTTTCCTTTGCTTTTGGCAAGGCATCTTGAAGGTCTCTAGCCCTCTCAATGGCATCATGTAAGGTAGGGGGCTTGGTAGACTTTAACAACCCATGAAGAGGTTCATCTAGGAAATCAATTAACATGTGCACCCTTCTTGCAACAGACAAATCAGGAACCATAACAGATAATCTAAAAAATTCAGAAATATAAAACTCTGTATTTGTAATATTACAAATCAAGAACAACTACACTATTGGGAATATCTCAAGATATTACCAATGTGGAGATCAGCAATACATAAACATGAGCTGGAAAATAGTAGTGAATGCATTAATACAAGAATGCTGGAAGATCCACATAACCATTACATTAGATTATAGAAGAAACAATGTATACAATATCTTGAGGAAATGATCTCTCAAGCTAGGTAATGCAGCCTCAATAAAACATGTACATGGGAAATGGAGAAATAATGTTATATAAAAGAAGCCCTGGATATGACAACGCAGTCTATGAAGGAGAACTGCTACAAAATAATGTCAATAAATGGATACAACAATGTATAGCTCACAGAAATAAGGGGGAGAAATATCTCAACCCCTGGAAACTACAATACATAATCCCTAGAAGGATTGGCTAAATTACAAACAAAATGGAAAATCTGCAGAAATGTCGGAGTTGCTGGGTAGCAGCTGCAACTCAAAAAATAGAAATGGATGTAGATAGTTGATGATGCTTCAAGTGATGGTTGAATATCATACAAATGATCTCTCGGGTGAAAGGCTGATCCAATTCCTGAATATCTCACCCTCTAAAATAGTGGAGCAAGTCCCCACTGCAATTGCACTCAGAAATAACGCAGTCTAGAGAAGGGACTACGTTGTTGCTGAAGGGAAGTACTTGGCCTGATGCTAATGATCTGAAATATGCTCTAGAATCTCCCTCACTAACCTCCTAGAGGAATAGAAGCTCCCTCCTCTGAAATATGAGTCAAGGAAATGGTGTTGTGGAGTCCCCACTGCAACACCCTACAACACAAAGTTATCCTGCTTCAGGAATAACGCTATGACTGAAGGAGGTGGCTTTGGCCTTGAGCCAAGAAATGTGAAGAATGAAGAACAACCCCTCAATAGGCCTTTCAAGAAGGTGAATAAATCCTAAACAGGAATTCCATTGGCAACTTTGCTAAACAGCAAAAGAATGCACAATGTCTGCATAGACAATGAAATCAATAATCTAATTCATGAATAACAAGGGCTGCCTTACCCTCTTTTTAAAAAAATGAAAGCTCTTTCTCCATGGGTCCCATTCAATATGGTTTCCTCCACCAAATATCCTCTTCCTCATTCACACTGCGTTGTCTTCTAAAGTGATCCACTCCTCCTATGGCAGCGATGTTGACTTGGTTAAACCTGACCTTGTCTTCATGCATTTGCCCCTTTTCACACTTGAGGGTGAAAAATGAAGCTACTCTGATGATCCCTTTCACATTATGAGGGATTTTATTCATGTCTTCAATAATAATGGGTTCCCTTACCCATTTATTAAGCTGCTAGGTGATAAAAATAAAATTTTAATATTCCATTTCGTTGTGTGTTAAAATGGGAATATAACAGTCCTCCCCTCCCAAATGTTGCTTTTCCTCAAGAAACTGCAAGGATAGAACTGGAAAATCTCCGCTCAAGGCATGGAATCTGAAATGTGTTGAGGAACATCTTCCCCAAGTGGATCCTCCATCCCCAAGCAACCATCCATACAAAATGAGTTACCTCCCAACATGGAAACTATTGAAAATCACTCTCCACCATTGGCTCCTGTAATGTAGGTGGGCTTAAAATCTGATATTGGTAGAAAAAATAGCCTACACCATGCTATCCTCCTCTCCACTTAGGATAAGTGTAGAGTATATGCTGATCTTGGGCTGCAATAATGTTGACCTCCAATGGCAAGATGAAGACTAGACCTCCAAGGATCTCTTCCCCAGTGTTATGAAACATGTTGTCCCAAATCATATCATATGTGATGAGTTGGAAATCACCATCATATGGCATCCAATAAATCATATGGCACACCTCAAATGGAGACAAATGTTTTGCTGTAGTGGCCACATATCCTCTCATGCTCCCATTAGAACATGCAATGCAAATAATGTGGGAGATTTCTCCCCCAAGGGACACATCCAACCAATGTGCCATTCCCCCAATCATGCTCTCAATAAGTATATAGAAAAAAACAACATAATGAACCATAATGAGAGCCATGCTTGTTGTAATGTGTGGAAAGGAAGAAGGACAATGGTCCCCCAATTGTAACCAATGCAGTTTGACCCTCAACTGCAAAAGAGTGTGAGAAAAAGTGTGGCCTCTCAACTGCTTGCTTGTTGTCCCACTCTCCTCAAATGTATGGAGAAAGTGAATGAGGTATGTTGCAAGGTGAGCATGTCCTCCAAAATATATTTCCTCCCCAAGTCCTCCTAGGGAGTGGTCACCAATAGTACTCATGGCCTCAAGTAGACCATGGGGTCTAGAAAAGAATGCTCCTCCTTGTAGCAATATCCTGTACATATAATATGATGAATATACCAATCATCATAAATAAAAAATACCCTTACCATAATTTATACCATGCAAATGTGGAGGGCTCTAAAATGAGTCTCCTCTCATCCTCAAAGACAGTGAGTCGTTAGCTAACTCGGCCCAAAGAGTTATGTATCTCTCCATCTCGCACATGATCTATGCATCTCCCTCATATGGGGGATCCGTCAATATCATGCAAGAAAGATGATCTTGGGAGCAATCCACTCCTCTCAAAATCAATGAATGGTGCCTCAACATGTGAAGCATACCTCCTATTGGTCCAAAGGTCTCCCGGTAAAATGTTTCCATGCAATGAGACATCCTCAACAAGAGATGACTGAATATATGAATGGAGAAAACTTCCTATGTTTCCATTGTGCAATACAGTCACATTCTCGTGTGCATCAACATCCGTAAATGAATATGGATGTGTACTCTCATCTCATGATGTTGGGTCTTCCCTATCTCCTCCTTGTTTCTCCAAGGTTCCACACTCCTCTTCAAAAATGGCATGTAAAACATGAGTTGTGCCTAGATCACCATACATGAGATCCTGGGACTTCTTTGCAAATATGCAAGAATACCTCTACCTGGAGCAAGAGCTCCTCCTTCCTCGCATGAGGCACTAGATAATCTCTACATGGCACAACGCTGTTTCCCCTGGGCTTTCCTTGAACATATAAACCCTCCAATAATGTTGTTGCAAATATGGAATCCCTCCCAAGGTGGAAGTAGTTCCAACATAAAAGGTCATAGGTATAGTCCCAACAATGATCGTGCCATATCCTACTCCCGTAGCATCATACAAGAAATGAGAGCAAATCAGTTTCGTTTCCAAAGAATAACCCTGGAAGAAAAATGTTTTTACGGTTTCCTCACATGCTCATCATAGCTTTTCAAGATA
>JAXQQM020075232.1:0-13845 GCA_034641835.2 Pinus albicaulis
ATTGGTCCATGGACCCATGTTGCCCTCCGTTTTCCCAAAAAACGTCGTTTAGGGCCTCAAAACGGCTCCGGAAGTTTAGGACCCGAAAAACTGCTAAAAATAGTAAACCGTGCCGAAACTGAAAAACTGAAATAGACAATGGTGGAGCCCCAAGTGGAATAGGCGGGTGACCACCAATATCCACCGATGTTGGCATGTGGATCCAGCCAAGATCCAATTCATTCGGGATTGGCCAGCCCCGACTACTATAACAGAGCTTCGCAGCTTTCTGGGTCTTGCTAATTTCTACCGTAGATTCGTGCTGGGATTCTCTCATATCACTTGGCCCTTGAGTCAAGTCACCAAAGGAGGAGCGAGAGCAAAATTCTTTTGGTCGGAACCTCAAAAGAAGGCGTTCAAAGAATTGAAAAATCGCCTCTGTTCTGCCCCAGTGCTCACCTTACCAGACTTGCAGCAGCCATTTGAGATCGAGACAGATGCCTCTGACTATGCTATTGGGGCAGTTCTTACTCAACAGGGACATCCAGTGGCATATCACAGTGAGACATTGTCTGAGACAGTTCGCAAGTATCCCACCTATGACAAAGAAATGTATTCCATTGTGCAAGCCTGTCGATAATGGAAGCATTACATTTTTGGGAAGGAAACAATCATCCACACAGACCACCGGCCCCTGCAGTTCATACAGACACAAGGGAAGTTGCAGAATGATCGCCATCAGAAGTGGTCCACATATCTGCAACAGTTTCATTTGAACATCAAGTACAAGAAAGGTAGCACCAATAATGTTGCAGACTGCCTCAGCCGACCACCGATCGTGGCGCTCACCACCGTGCTCAACTCTTGTGGGCACGAGACTTCTGATTGGCCGCTTCTCTATGAGAGTGACCCAGAATTCGGCCACACTTACAAGGCACTCTTGGGGGGCACACAAGTTCCAAATTTTCACCTCCAAGATGAACTTTTATGTCACCTGGGACACCTTTGTGTTCCTTCAAGCGAGCGTGCCAAGATGATATGGGAAGCACACTACAGTCGAGTCGCTGGGCATTTCGGGGTCGAGAAAATAGTAGCAATACTACAGAAGTATTTCTATTAGCCGATCCTTCGAAAGGATGTCGAGAAGCACATCAGATCCTGCACTGCTTGTGCCATTGCCAAACCGACCATCAAGAAGCAAGGCCTATATACTCCACTACCTACCCCTAGTCGACCATGGGAATCCATCTCCATGGATTACATGTCGGGCCTGCCCTCTACTAAGTATGACAATGACTGTGTTTTCGTGGTCGTTGACAGATTCTCGAAGATGGCCATTATGGCGGCCTGTAAGAAGAATATCACAGTAGAAGCTACTGCTAAACTCTTCTTTGAACGGGTATGGGTGCACTTTGGGATCCCACAGTCTATCATATCAGATCGAGATAGCAGGTTCCTCAACACATTTTGGTCCAGCCTCTAGTCAATGATGGACACAAAGCTCACCAAGTCCACAGCTTTCCATCCCCAAACAGATGGCCAGACAGAGGTCGTCAACAGAATGATTGTACACATTCTGCGCATGTACAATTCAAAGCATCCACGCACATGGGATGAGAGCCTCCCTTATGTACAGCATAGTTATAACCGGGCTCTCCACAGTTGAATTGGCCATAGCCCCTTTCAGGTGGGCTTGGGATTCTAGCCACTATGTCCCATTGACGTAGCCATGCCATTTGCAGCTGCTCAGGCCGATTCAGCGCACGTCCAGTCTGAAGTTGACAAAGCAAGTAGCTTCATCGAGCGCATTCAACACATCCGCCAACAGGTTCATGATATATTGGACAGAGCCAATGTGAAGTACAAGCAACGCCATGATCAACACCGGGTGCCACACAACTTCCAGGTGGGTGACAAAGTATGGCTACATTTGCAGAAGGAGCGCCTCACTGGACCCCACCGCAAGCTTTGCCCGCTCCGATACGGGCCGTACACCATCACCAAGGCTGTAGGGAACAATGCATTCGAGCTCAGTATTCCACCATTCCTTGGTCTGCACCCAGTCTTCAATGTGGATCGCCTTCGTCCTTACTTCCCACCGCTACTGGACACCTCGGACATTGCAGAACAACTCACACCAACTGAGTTAAATCCAGACTGCATGGAACAGGCCACCACAGATTGCATCATGGACATGCAAATCAAGAACACTCGCCAGCAGAAGATCCAACTATATCGGGTTGTCAAAGCCGGCCAACTCCTGCACCAAGGAAAGTGGTTCACCAGGGACCAAGTTCAGCAGAAATTTCCTCATCTCATGGAGGAACTTAACGCAATGGGGACCATTGCTTCCTAAGGGGGAGGAATGATCCAAGTGGATATCGGTGGCCACCCACCTATTCCACTTGGCCCCCCACCATTGTCTCTTTCAGTTTTTCAGTTTCGGCATAACTTACTATTTTTAGCAGTTTTTCGGGTCCTGAACTTCCGGAGCCATTTTGAGGCCCTAAACCTTGTGCCATTGCCAAACCGACCATCAAGAAGCAAGGCCTATATACTCCACTACCTACCCCTAGTCGACCGTGGGAATCCATCTCCATGGATTACATGTCAGGCCTGCCCTCTACTAAGAATGGAAATGACTGTGTTTTCGTGGTCGTTGACAAATTCTCGAAGATGGCCATTATGGCGGCCTGTAAAAAGAATATCACCGAAGAAGCTACTGCTAAACTCTTCTTTGAATGAGTATGGGTGCACTTTGGGATTCCATAGTCTATCATATCAGATCAAGATAGCAGGTTCCTCAACACATTTTGGTCCAGCCTCTGGTCAATGATGGACACAAAGCTCACCAAGTCCACAGCTTTCCATCCCCAAACAGATGGCCAGACAGAGGTCGTCAACAGAATGATTGTACACATTCTTCGCATGTACAATTCAAAGCATCCACGCACATGGGACGAGAGCCTCCCTTATGTACAACATAGTTATAACCGGGCTCTCCACAGTTCAATTGGCCATAGCCCCTTTGAGGTGGGCTTGGGATTCCAGCCACTATGTCCCATTGACGTAGCCATGCCATTTGCAGCTGCTCAGGCCGATTCAGCGCACGTCCAGTCTGAAGTTGACAAAGCAAGTAGCTTCATCGAGCGCATTCAACACATCCGCCAACGGGTTCATGATATATTGGACAGAGCCAATGCGAAGTACAAGCAGCGCCATGATCAACACCGGGTGCCACACAACTTCCAGGTGGGCGACAAAGTATGGCTGCATTTGCAGAAGGAGCGCCTCACTGGACCTCACTGCAAGCTTCGCCCGCTTCGATACGGGCCGTACACCATCACCAAGGCTATAGGGAACAATGCTTTCGAGCTTAGTATTCCACCATTCCTTGGTCTGCACCCGGTCTTCAATGTGGATCGCCTTCGTCCTTACTTCCCACCTCTACTGGACACTTCGGACATTGCAGAACAAATCACACCAACAGAGTTAAACCCAGACTGCATGGAACAGGCCACCACAGATTGTATCATGGACATGCAAATTAAGAACACTCGCCAACAGAGGATCCAATTGTATTGGGTTATCAAAGCTGGCCAACTCCTGCACCAAGGAAAGTGGTTCACCAAGGACCAAGTTCAGCAGAAATTTCCTCATCTCATGGAGGAACTTAACACAATGGGGACCATTGCTTCCTAAGGGGGGAGGAATGATCCAGGTGGATATTGGTGGCCACCCACCTTTTCCACTTGGGCCCCCACCATTGTCTCTTTCAGTTTTTTAGTTTCGGCATAACTTACTATTTTTAGCAGTTTTTCGGGTCCTGAAGTTCCGGAGCCGTTTTGAGGCCCTAAACGACGTTTTTTGGTTTTTGGGTACAGGACTACCAGCAAATTTGATCATCAAATTCATCCCGAGAGTTGTATTCCTCGGATAGAGCTTTCTAATGATGTATCATGTGCGTCAAACGGAGATAGTATGCCAAAGTTACGTCCCTGGGAAGTTGAAACACCAATTTACCCAAACGGGGCCCATAGTTTTGGTGCTTCATCTCCTAGGGTTAGGTTTTTGGGATGTTTAAGGTTATCCATTGTTTCTCAATAATAAATAGGCCCTCGAGCCTCATGGTAACTCAGTTCAGAGGCCTGTAGCCACCACATCGCTTCTCAGAGATAGCTACCAGTGCCCTAGCTAGTTTTATTTCCATTCTGTCTGTAAGCAAATTTCAGTTCTTTGATATTAATGAAATGAAGTGTTATTTCCGCTGCATCTCTGTATTTATGTTTATGTGTTTATTCTGTTGCGTTCCTGCATAAATCCGGATCAACTGGATTTTCCTGTTTGTTTGGATTTGTTTTAGCTTTGTTTTCACTTGTCTGTGTCTAAGATTGCTTGTTTTTTATTTTTTTCATAGTAAACTTGGCTGGCGCGCTTTTTAGTTTGACAATCGCGCCCATTGGCACAGGTTTCATGTGTATCACCCATGCCATTGCCTTTTTGGTGCTAATTTCAAGCTCACAGTCACGCAAATCCTGTGAGCTATTAGGGTTTGCTGGGTTTCAAGCTTTCTGAGGCTGACTTGTGATTTTGATCTTGTTTTTTCAGCTGTTTGAGTGCACTGGAGCCTGGTTTGACTGGTTGGAACCTCCTTTCTTTGGTTGTTTGCCTATTTCTTTCAATTTTGCATACGAGCCCTAGGGCATCTAGGTGCCTTTGTGAGTTGAGCCTCCCTTGGGAGTTTTTGGTTTCCATTTGTTTAGTCGGCTGTGGGATTGCTTCCTTGCATTCGTTTGACAATTGTCCATCATATTGTCGCGTTTTTTGAGTGACTAATTTCATTTTCATTCAAATTTCGCCTTGCTTCATTTTGGGCCTAGATCACACGACTCATTGGTGTCTTTGGGAATTTTCTTGGTTTTGAGAGACTTTTTGTCGATTTGAGATCTGATTTTTTGTGCCATTGAGTGAAATTTGTTTGTCTTGCTCTGTTAATATCATTTCTTGAATTGCTTCTTATTTGTTTTCGGTTTGTTTAGTGCATCTAGCTATCAAACATTGAAAATAAAAAAATATCTTTTTCTTTTGGTTGATTAGTGCAAATTGAAATATTTTTGATTTTACTAGTATTTAGTGAATTTAAAAGAAAAGTTTTTAGTTTCATTAGTTGCATCAGAGATATCATTGGTTGTCTTCTGATAATTTTGTTTATGTAAAAAACTCTGAACTCTTCTGTAGCTAGTTTTCATTGAACGAAATGATGTACTGTGGCATGTAGTTTTTCATTTAGGAGATTTTTGAGACAACACATTTGTTAGGGCCTGAAAACTGAAACGTAATTGAAGATCAACTTTAAAATTCGCTCAATTTACACTAAGGAAGCATTGAAACATTAACGAACATTTGAAGGTCTAGGCTAGAGATGTGTTCCGGCGTGTTTAAACCTAGTGGCTGTCATTCGCCTTTTGGCTTTAGACAACACTAGTACGGACTTGTGCTCCCCGTACCGTCACATATATAAAGGGAGACCCCACTAGGTTTCAGTCTTTTATCGATAGGAAGCCGAGTCTACCGCCCTATACCCGTGATACACCAGACACAACATTCGGGGAGATTTCTTGCATGTACGGAAAGTCCTTGGTTGATTTCTCTTTCATTATTGAAACCAAGGTGTATATTGCAGTTCACGGTTATTTGGTACACCCTTTTTCCTAGTATTCCTGAGCAGTCATTTGATCTTATCTAACTCCTTAAATTTGAAAGGATCACTAAGCGCTTGTCCTTTCACGCTTGTGTCAAATCTGAAAGAGATAGAGTCACCTTTTCAACCATTTCTTGACTCTTAAAACATGAAACGGTGAAGTTTCTAAAGTTTCAATGAGGTAAAATAAATCACCTGCGATCACACGCCCTTTTAGAGTTTTCTTGTTAGCTGTTTTATTGTGTGCCTTGGTTTTTAGCCTGTGTGCGGTTTTGAGTGGTTGATGGCAACTTTTCCAGAGTTCACCAACCAAGGAATCCCCTCCGATGGGAATCTTGGTCATTTTCCTCCTTTTGGGAATGTTGGCACTCCTTACATGGCAACGTTGTCCCTTCCTGGGTTAACTGTTGGATTACCTGTTTGGTTGTTCTCAACCTCTGTAGTTTCGAATGTCTCAGCTACTGGTCAATCATTTCCTCCGCCTGAACAACATCATGTTGATTCTAAGGTGTACCTCTCCCCTTCTTCGCCTGTTTCTGCATCCTCCTCTTCTACTTCGCCTGGTGAAAGTCTAGATTCAAGTAACCAGGCGGCTAAGAAGAAGAAGAAGAAGACAAAGAAGAAGAAGTTTGATAAAGGAGAAGATAGCTTTGTCTCTATTGCGCCTGAGAAGCCTTCCATCGATAAACCTACAAACCCTCCGTGGAAAGTCAAGTTCCCTTGCATGTTGTGCACGGGAGACCATCTTCTTCGAGATTTCCCTGGCATTCCCAAGGTGCTTGAAGAATGGTCCAACGGTCATTCGTCGTTGCCTTTGGCTTCTGGGAGTCAAGTTGGGGGCACATCTTCGGTTGCTGGTAAGACTGCTAAGAAGCAGGGTAAGATTACCAATCCTTGTCAGTTGTGTGAAGGGCACCATGCCATTCACCTTTGTCCGTATATGGATGAAGCCAAGCGAGTCTTGGATAACGTGACTGTTTCTACACCGTGCCTTCCAGCTGGTTACAAACATGTTTCTTTGAGTCCTCCACCAGCTGATTCCACGATTGGTCAAGGGTCATCCTTGGTCGATTCCACTCCCTCGGAAATTCCCATTCAGGAATCCGTTCCCGACCAACCTTTGGTCGTGGGATCGGTTGAGCTGGCTCCGTCGTCGGTGCACCAGGTCTTTTCCGTTGAGAGTGGACCTCACACCCCTCAGGTTCTTCTTATCTCTTCAGATTCTTCGAACTTGGAGAAAGATTCTCCTGTCCCTACATCTCAAGAAGTTGCTCCTCTGCCTCCTGTGATAGAGATCCCAGAGGATACTCCTCCCACCTTCGAGATGGAGGTCGCAGAGGATGCTCCTTCTTCTTCCATAACACCAGGGGAAGACCATATCGGTTCGATGGTAGCCTCTCCAAGTAGTTTGGTTGCTTCCTTCAATTGGAGTTGATTTGCAGGATACCGCCTTCTGTCTTATGTGCCTTTCGAGATCACAATACAGGCTTTTGGTCTGGTCATACCTAGTACCATTATAGATGAAGGCGCGTTTGTTAGTGTTTTATCCTCAACTACTTGGTAAGTTTTTGGTTCACCGCCGCTTGCGCCTATTACGCAGAATCTGTTGAATTTTAATAGACGAACGAGTCAACCATTGGGGATCCTTCAAAGGTTACCTGTTACTTTGGGAGGTAAAACCGTCCATCTGGACATGATGGTCATTCTAGGCCCCTTGGATTTTAATCTTCTCCTGGGGCACGATTACACCTATGCCATGGGAGCACTCGTCTCCTCCCTTTTTCGTGTGGCCTTTTTTCCACATGAAGGACGGATCATGACCATTGATCAGCTTTCGTTCTTTGGTCCTGATATGGCAGCTGGCCCACCATCATCCCTTCTTGGTTTTTATCCACCCGTTGTATCTTCCCGACCGCAGGTCAAATATGTCGCTACCTACCCTGTGCCTGTACCCAGTGATAGTGCCATTATGCATCAGGTGCTGGGGGCATTGGGTCCTGACTTCCAAGATGTTTTCCTTCCATCGGACGGGAAACGCTTAGAAGCGATGACTTCTTTTTCATTATGATGAGGTCGGTCGGAGCATAGTTCTTTTCCTTATGTCAAGCTCCTTAAAAAATGAAACAAGCAGCTGGTCAGAGCATGGTTCTTTTCCTGTGTCAAACTCCTTAAAAAATGAAACTAGGTCGTCGGAGCATAGTTAGTTTTCTTGTGTCAAGCTCCTTAAAAAATGAAACAAGCTGGTCGGAGCAGAGTTTCTTGTCTTGCGTCAAGCTCCTTAAAAAATGAAACAAGGTTGTCGAAGTAGAGTTCCTTGTCTTTTTTCAAGCTCCTTAAACCATGAAACAAGGGTGTTTGATGATAGTTCTTTTAAAGTGTCAACCTCGTTAAAACAATGAAACACATTCCCATTCAATTCGAGTCTTTGATAAGTTCTCGTAAAATCCCAGTCGAGTCTGTCTCTGGATCTCATAATTTGAACCTTCACTCCATCTGCCTTTCATATGGACTGAAGCTTGGGGGGCATGTACCTTGAATTGAGTCACCATGCTGGGGGCATGATTACTTTCTCAAGCATAGTTTGTTTCCGTTTCAAGCTTGTGTAAAAATGAAACCATTTTCAAGCATAGTTTATCTTTGTTTCAAGCTTGTGTAAAAATGAAACCAACTTCAAGCAGAGTTTTTTGATTTCAAGCTTGTGTAAAAATGAAACCATTCCCATTTTACCTCTTTTGATTTCCATTTTATCAGCCTGTTTCGCCAGATGAGCCTTGGTTTTCTCACTCCATCGTCACTATCTGCTTGGCCGATCATATGCCTTCACTTGGTTGTTTTACACATTCCTGAGGAACCGCTGCGATGAGTGGTCTTGTTAGCCAGCCTCTTGACTTTTATCATGTTCTGAGAAGTTCCACCATTACTGGAACCAGTTTCTACCTTTTATACCACTCGTTCCTCCAGGTGGAGTCATCTTTCAGCTTTTTTCTGACTCTTGAAAACTTAAAATATTGCCAAGTCCCTTGTCATTTCGATCTCGTTAAAGTGGACATGAAATGACATCTACCCAGTATACGTTTACCCCTTTTTTGGACTGGGATATATTATTTACGAAAAAGGAATACCCTAGCCTATCGCGACTAGGAGGTTTTCTCAGACATAGTTTTCTACCTTTTCGGATCTGAGGAACTATTTATGAAAAGGGACCTCTGGAGTTTACTTTTCTGCTGACTTTTCAAACTCTCTAAACATGAAAAGATGCCGAGTTCTTCCTTTGTCAGACTTGTTAAACTTTGATGACATCAGATTCAGTCGAAATGAGTTTATTCGAGTTTCTCCTTCCCAGGGCTCGTTAAATGTACTAGGATGGATTCATCCGAAGGACGAATTTATATGACAAGCATATGGTATCCTCTTCAAGCTTCTGTAAAACTAAAGAGGTACTCACCGAAATGGTGGGGAAAATGGAACCAACATCATTGTCATGTCGGCAGTATGTCGCTCTTGAACATGGCACTTTTCTGCATTCGTGTCGGGTTGGGGACATCTCATCTCATTTTCACTTGCCTCCGTGGGTTTGGGTGATCCTTTTTGACCTCTCGTCTGCTCTTTGCCTCGTCACCATGACTTTTTATTCGTTGATGTCAAATACTGCCAAGTCCACTGTCGTGTCGTTTACATGTTCAGGAGAAGTTGACCTCTGCAAGTATCAACCTTCCTCTGATTCTCATATGATCCTGATTCACAAAAACATCATGTTCCTCTGTCTCGTGTCGATGATGTGGGAAACATTATGGCCCAACTTCGATCAAGGTCACTTCCCGTCGACTTCAGCTCATTATCCGGGAAACTGATTTAGAGACTTCCTTCTGGTACCTTAGAGCCTGCATGCCTCAATGGCAGGTTCGTCGCATTCAACGTGAGGTTTTCATCATTGGCCTCCGATCAAGTGATTCTACGGGTGTTCGACACCAGCTGATTGATTCGCATGTCGTAGATTGTACCTATAGTACATTGAGGGCCATTTTCATTATTGGTGGTTCCTCTCGCGTCTGTTAACAGCTTTCATCATTGGCTGGTAATCAGACGATGTTCTTGCATGTTCGACTTCAGCTCACATATTCGCATGCTTGAACTTGTACTCTGTTCGGGTAGAGATGGAGCACAAGACCCTGGATTGTGTCTGTTGTAATCCAGGCTGTGATTTTGTGGATTATTATGATTATTTACATGACTCACTGATTGGATGGTTGCGACCATACCTGAGTCTATTTATCGATCCCCTCTGGATGGCTGCGTCCATGTCTTGGATCTCTATTATGGTATACTATGTTATGGATGGTTGTGCCCATACCACACATATATTTCATGTATCTGAGACATCAGTTGTACTTTTCTCCACAGGTTTTCGATGGCAGTGTTTTCAGTCGGCATCTTCTCGTAAAGCATTTCACCCCTCTCTCTCTTTCGGGCCTCATGCTTTAGGGGCATCTGTTACACAGTAATTTGTCACCGTCCCTGCAATCCCCATCTCGCCCATTGGAGGGTCATTTTTGTGACCAATAAGTAGTATCATGCCTTGCAAATACCATCATTGCATCCCTTTACATGAGGAAAAAATATCTTCTGTTGATCATTTCCTGAGTAGACCCCTAAAAACACGTGTTTTTTCCTTGGCGCTGGTAGCCCATTATGTACTCGCGCCAATGGGGGAAAATTAACACTAAGCCCGCACCAATTAGCTCTCTGTCACAGTTAAGCACTTGCACCAATCTGCTTTTGGAAAGTTTTTTAAAAAAAGAGGTGAAGTTTCGATTACAAAAACTTCGTGGATGAGTCATCATGAGTGGTTTCGCCTGAATAACCATGGCCTTCCTCCTTTGGCCTCTTGTTTCCACCTTATGGGGAACCTCCCAAGGGATAAGGCCTCCCTTTCAATATTTTAGGGATCCCAACCTCCTCCTCTCCTCTATAAATATAGCCTTCATCCATTGATGAAGGGGCTGAATGGCTGAATAGCTAGTTCCAAAGAGTGGCAGAATTTCCAAGTTCCCAAGAGCTTTCATGCTGCAAAAGCCTTCTTGATTCCCTAAGGCCAAATCCAAGCAAGGAGACTATTTCCAAGTATCCGGAGAGAGAGGCTTTTCCCATCCTTATAGGCTTTATCGAGACATGTGCTGCTGACGACCCGGCAAAGGAGAATTCGACGTCGAAGCTTTGGTTGTATTCTTCTTTTTGACTCATTAATATTAAGCGACTATCGGTTATGGTTCCACTCTTGTTCTTGATCATGTTCATGAGTTATGTCCTCTTCGACTGACATATAGTTGTATGTACTGGATTTTATGCTTGTGTTTGTGTTTTTTCTTGAATGTGAAGGTGTCCGGTCACGGAGATCATGAGGATTGTGATCTGCTAGGGCAAAGGAACGGGAGTACCACCTCTTCTACAAATGACAGCGTCGGATTCCAGGTAAGCCTTACTCGAAAGTCGGTTTATTTGTAATTAGGAACCTACACTGTAGCATGTTTTATTGTTGCTAGACTCGATCTGGGCTAGTAGGGATCGCCTCTGTCCGCAGAGGGGATTTATCTCCTCAACAAAGGGTAAGGGTAAGGTTAACATTAGGTTATAGTTAAGGTTACAGGTTTAGTCATGTTAAGGTTAAGGTTAAGGTTTAGGTTAAGGTTAGGGGAAGGATAAGGTTATGTTAGGTTAAAGTAAGGTTGAGGTTACAGTTAGATAAGGTTAAGGTTAGGTCAAGTTATGGTTAAAGTTAAGTTTAAGTTTAGGTTGAGGGTAAAGTTAAGATTAAGTTTAGGATTAAGGTTAAGGTTATCTTAAGGTTAAGGTTACAGTTAAGGTTAAGGTTAGGTTATAGTTAGGTTATGTTAAGGGTAAAGTTAAGGTTAAGGTTAAGGTTATGGTTAAGATTATGGTAAGGTTAGAGATTAAGGTTAAGGTTACGAGTTTAGTTAGGTTAAGGTTATGTTTATGGGTTTAGTCAAGTTAAGGTTAAGGTTAAGATTAATGCTAGGTAAAGGTTAAGGTTATGGGAAGGTTAAGGTTAAGGGTAAAGTCGAAGTTAAGGTTAAGGTTAAGGTTAACTATAACCTAACCCTAAATTTGACCAAACCCTTAACATTAACCTTAGCCTTAACCTTAACCATAACCATAACCTTAATTTTAACATGACTAAACCCTTAGCCTCAAAATAAGCCTTAACCTTACCCTAACCACAACTTTAACCTTAACCTAACCTTAACCTTAACCTTCAAATTACCCATAACCTTAACTTTAACCTTCACATTACCCATAACCTTAACCTTAACTTTAACCTTAACCTAAACATTAACCTTAAATTTAACCTTACCCTTAACCTTGACCAAACATTATCTTAACCATAACCTTAACCTTAAACTTAACCTTACCCTTAAATATAACCTTAACCTTAACCTTACCCCTAACCTTAACCTTAACCTAACCTTAAACCCTTAACCTTAACTTTAACGTTCTGATAACCATAACCTTAACCTTAACCTTAACCTTAACCTTAACCTAACTAAACCCGTAACCTCAACCTTAACCTTAACCTTAACTTTACCCTTAACCTTAACCTAAACCTTGAATTTAACGTTGGCCTTAACCTAACCTTAACCCTAAGCTTAACCTTAACCTAACATAACCTATACCTTAACCATAACCTTAACCTTACTTTAACCTAACCTAACCCTAAGGTTATAGTTAAGGTAAAGGTTAGGGTTAGGGTTAGGTTAAGGTTAAGATAAGGTTAAGGTTAAGGGTAAGGTCAAGGTTAAGGTTAAAGTTATGGTTATGGGAAGGTTAAGGTTAAGGATAAGGTTAGGTTAAAGGTAAAGTTAAGGTAAAGGTTAAGGTTTGGTCAAGGTTAGGGTTAGGTTATAGTTAAGGTTAAGATAAGGTTAAGCTTAGGTTTAGGTTAATGTTAAGGCTAAGGTTAGGGTTAGGTTATAGTTAAGGTTAAGGTTAAGGTAAGGTTAAGGGTAAGGTTAAGGTTAGGTTAAGGTTAAGGTTATGGGAAGGTAAAGGTTAAGGTTATGGTTAAGGGTAAGGTTAGGGTTAGGTTATAGTTAAGGTCAAGGTTATGGTTAAGGTCAAGGTTATGGTTAAGGTTGAGGTTAATGTTACATTAAGGGTAAAGTAAAGGTTAAGGTTAGGATAGGGTTAATATAAGGTTAAGGTTAAGGTTAAGTTAAGGGTAAATTTAAGGTTAGAGTTACGTTATGGTTAAGGTTAAGGTTAAGGGTAAGGTTATAGTTAGGTTAAGGTTAAGGTTCGGTTAATGTTAAGGTTAAATTTAGGGTTAGGTTATATTTAAGGTTAAGGTTTAGGTTAAGGTTAGGTTAAGGTTTAGGTTAAGGTTATGTTAAGGGTAAAGTCAAGGTTAAGGTTAGGCTAAGGTTAAGATAAAATTAAGGCTAAGGGTAAGGTTAAGGTTAGGTTAAGGATAAAGTTAAGGTTAAGGTTAGGTTATGGTTAAGGTTAAGGTTAAGGTTAAGGGTAAGGTTATAGTTAGGTTAAGGTTAAGGTTAGGTTAATGTTAAGGTTAAATTTAGGGTTAGGTTATATTTAAGGTTAAGGTTTGGTTAATTTAAGGTTAAGGTTAAGGTTAGGTTAAGGGTTTGGTCAAGGTCAAGTTTAAGGTTAGGTTAAGGGTAAGGTTATGGGTAAAATTAAGGTTAAGGTTAGGGTAACATTAACCTTAACCTTAACTTTACTCTTACGCTTAACCTTACCCTTAACCTTAATATTAATCTAACTAAACCCGTAACCAACTTTACCCTTAACCTTAACCTTAACCTTATCCTAACCATAACCTTAACCTTAACCTTATCTTAACCTTAACATTCCCATAACCTTAACCTTAACCATAACCTAAAATTAACCTTCACTTTACCCTTAACCTGGCTAAACCCATAACCTTAAGGTTAAGGTTAAGGTTAAGGTTAGGTTAAGGTTAAGGTCAAGGTTAAGGGTAAAGTTAAGGTCGACGTTAGGGTTAGGTGATAGTTAAGGTTTGTTGTGTAGATTAATCCGTCTTGTGGACAAGACCGATCTCTCTACTACAAAAGGTAACTAGCAACAAACAGCCAATTATACTAATCTCTCTCTAAGCATATAAGATTTAT
>JAXQQM020089705.1:0-35698 GCA_034641835.2 Pinus albicaulis
ATCTGTCACGTCTCCCAGACCTAGCTTTCTACACATATAACATAACTCAGATGTTCTCCGCTTTATCTGCCAGATAACCTTAATAGTTTTATACTTAATCACTTACAAATTCAGTATATTATCCGACATTTACTTTCTTTTCGGTACTTATAAGCAACCATGGAATATAAGTATTTCCATGAATATTTGTGGCCTTGACCACCCTTCTTCTAAGTTCATTTAGTAGACTTGTATAGCTATATATATATATATATCTTTTACTTGGTATTTCTCAGAGTTTATTCCACCTCTAGATGATTTGCTAGGCCCTTTCTAACTTTCTAGTTTACAGGCCTTATAAAAATTTTCAACATTTTAAAGTTTCAGCATCGAGGTATAGATGTGTGCATCCTCGCATACATCTATCTATCCTCAGTTAACCTCCATAGCTCCAACTAATTTTCCAGCAGTTTAAATGGACGGTACACAGATGCTCTGTTCCTTGTATTTTTACATGTGCTTACAATCTTACTTCACACAACTTTTATCACCCACTAGATTGTTCAATAGGATTTCCCCCTTATTTTATTGTTACAAACATCCAACATGTGTGACACTCTGGTACAGATTCAACTGTTCCATGTGAAAACTAGGAAACAGATCCTCGTGCTTCAATCAATTGGTGGTAGAGGATCCTGCACTGGATAGTTTATAAGTTCTAATGTTTAGATCTTCGTCCTTAATTAGGGTTCAACTTCTACTTTCAGATGATGACACTTACATTTAATAGAATATTTTAAATTCTAACTGTTACCATTCTCTCCATTGGAACGTACATACTGAACCCCATACGACTATCACATGGTTATTGTTTCTTACTTTTTGTTATTGGTTACAGGGGGTTATGTGCCATCCGTATTGTTATGATAGGTTTAGTTATTTGGAACTGGTTGTTCATGGTTACTGGTTTGTTACCATTTTCTGTTTCTACACACAGAAATTAAATACTCCTTTCAAAGATATCAAGCTATACCTATACATAGTTATTATATTGGCTGTTTAATTGATCTATCATCTCCAACCTCATTATTACAAGGTACTCATCCCTACACCCAACCATTTGTCTCTACTGTCAATAGCTGTAGTTTCCATTACATAAGTTACTGAACCATTAATCCATCTAATAGTTGCATAATGCAACTTAACATACAATTCATACATTCCATAATGCACTATAACATCACAATTTCATAAATTGCATAAAGGACTATAACATCACAATTTCATAAATTGCATAAAGGACTATAACATCACAATTTCATAAGACAGGGATATATTTAACACAGACTTACAGATATCTCCAAATGTATGCATGCACACCTCTACTATGACCAGTCCTCCCAACCTTAGAATCCTCTTTATCTCCCAGGATTCACCCCCGAGCAGAGATCCTCCCCAGAACAGACTAGCCTCAATCTGTTCTGGAGCAACTTATTTAAGCTGTGCTTTCCCCAAGCCTGTTTCCAATTCTGCGTCCAGAATTTCAGGATGCTTTATTCCTGTTTAGCCTAGGCTTCCCATTCTGGGACTCTTTAAAGCTGCTTTAAGCTTTTCCTCATCTTTTCCAGCTTTTTTTTCACCTCTTCCCAACTACTCCTCTTCATTGGGGAAATTTAGATTTTTCCTCAAAAATCTAAATTAGAAATAATTTCTTTCAAGGATTTTTGAAAGATTTGGGGAAAGTCTTTTTTTTCCTTTTCCATCACCTCATGGATTAGGCATATGATCTCATTTTCTCATCTGGTCATAGTGCATACATAAATTTTATTTATTTTTTTCATAATTAAATAATTAACCACATCCACACACTAATCATCCACTGGGGTCCACTCCCCTTTGGATTTATGTTCAAATGTCTCATTTGAAAAGCATAGAACTTGGGGGTGTTACATATTCCCCCTCTGAAAATAAACACCGTCCTCGGTGTTGAAAACTATCTACTAGTTGATTTTGAACATAATTATGAATGCTTTTCCATCATCTGAGCTTCTCGGTGCCATGTAGATTTTTAGCAGTAAAGTGCTCTACTGCACCTTTACTCGAGCTACTGTTCACTTTCGCAATTCCATTTCTTCTCGCTTTCATCTTTGAAGCGACTCTGGAAGAAAATTCCTCCTCTGGTTCCACCTGGACCACATTTCAAATCCATCATGTGAGAAGCATCATGTACATAAATTATAATATTTTCTTTTCCAACAAGGAGACATGAAATATATCAGGAAATTTAATAAGCAATGGTAGGGCTAAGCCATTCGTTTCCAGCAGAGTACTCTCCTGCCTCCACTCTATTTACTGATCCCTTATGCAGTTGGTTTTCTTCCTACTTCTTTGCAAGAAGTCTGTATGGAAGATCTTTTATTCTGGTTTCTCTGTCCACAATTCATACCAATGTAAGTAATATCAGGTACATATAATTGGTAATTCACAACAGCGTTCTGCATTTCAATAAGTTAAGACATTCAGTTATTAATTAAACCGTTCAGGTTCATAATAGTTTAGTGCACTTTTAGTACACTACTTATCCTTTCTTGTTTTTCAGTGAGATTCTTTCCTCACGCAGCCTGGTTCAGTTCAGCTTTTCTGAATTTTCTAGGTGATTTATCTTCACCTTTTTCTTCTTTGTTTCCAGATTGCCTAATTTCCTGTTACACACTTGGCTAAACAATTTTGTCAACTTTTTCATTAGTACTCATAAATGAAAGAAAACAATTGTATCATATGCATGGTTATGCTTACCCTTTCTCATTTTATAGTTGTACTTCTAGTATCTTTTCATTGTTTCTTTTGTTAGTTAATCAATTTAATTAGTAACAACTAGACTCATTAATAATCTCTACCATTCCATGCTTACCTCTCCCATGAAATGGTATCCACTAGTTCAAAACTTAAGTGAACAATTTTGGAACTGATGGGTTTCCCCCACACCCAAGTCCAAAATATAGCTCATCCTTTTTTTCTCTCGGTTTGTAGCTGTATGATTTCACATCATTTCTCTGTCTTTGAATTTAAGACTCAAGAAAATTAACTTTAATAAAATTTACACCACAAAATTTTATAGTGTCAATACATGTTTCCTTTTCTAGTGATAAATGTAATTTCTATAATTCATCACATTCACCAATATTAATACTTGATAATGCCAAAAATAAATTTGACAGAGTTTCCCCTTTTTCAAAGACTCATCAGAATTTATGCATTTACTTTTAATTGTATGTTCATGCTTTGCTAGTTTCCCTCTTCTATTTCTCTCATCGGCTTATATACTAAAATAGAATTAATTAAAATGGAAAAGATTTTATAAATCATAAAAGTATTCTAACTTTTTCCTGAGTCATAAAAGAATTCCTTCTTTTCTAATGCATAAAAGCATTCTATTCTTTTCCTAGCAAAAGCAACCCATAAATCTCTCATACTTTTATTTTTATTTTTTTATTTTTTTCCTTATGAGAGAAATATCACTTCTCCATATTTTTTTCAAATTCTTTTACTCATTATCTCTAACCTTATAAAATATACCAACTGGAAGAATATAAATAAATAATTAAGAATCATTCTTTCACTATCACAAGAATATTCTTCCTTAAGTAATTCATCAGGAAAATCTTAATTTACCCCTTCATTCATTCATGCTTAACGTTATGTAATGGTTCCACAGTTACTAAATCAACCATTTAATGGAAATTAAAACTTGTACTTAACTCTTATTTTCTTTTATAGCAGTATACATGCCTTATTTATATGATACATTTTCCACTTACTCATATACTACTTACATCTCAAGCCTTGGGCAATATACATCTCATGAGCATGTATATATATCCACTAGGTTTGTATATATCATATATATTTCCAAACCTTATTGTGTAAGTAACCATGATATATATATATATATATATATATATATATATAGCCTTAGCAATATTAATTTGATGAACATATGAATATATATATATATCCCTATATTTATATATTCATATATAAATTCAAAGCATTTTTGAAAGTGCTACCATATATCTATTACACATAATTTAAAATAATCCCTTTTTTTTATGAACCATTATATTTCCTATCATTAAATTCACTCTTTTTCATATATATATAGAACCACTCTATATATATATATAATCCACAATATATAAACTCCATCATATACATAAAATCCACCACATTTTCCTAAAAATAATTTTTTTTTTCCACCATATATTATTTAAAAGGGTAAGTGTATAAGTGTAGATCTTAGGTTCAGTCATCCCTTTTCTTTTTATACCTACATATATCACTTACAATTATACCACATATATTTATTTTATCTATATATACATATATATCTTCTTGATGCCACTTCTTGAGTGCACATAGAGGGATATATACCCATCTACACAACCTATAGATATATGTCTGCCCCTTATCAAATTTAGTTTATATTTTCTAAAATTATATCTATATATATATATATATATATATATATATATAGTTACATATATATATATATATTTAAGCCACATATAAAAATAAATTTGATATGCCCTCTTACACTTAGTTAAACTATGCCCTGTGGAGTTATTTATACCTATCCGCATGAAATGGGTATATAGATATGTTAACCAGCGCATATATTGTATATATGTATATATGCCTATAAAATGACAAAGCCATGCGCATACAATATATATATATATGCCCATATAATAATCAATCCATACGCATACAATATATATATATATGCCGATATAAAAATCAACCCACATAATGCTCGTTATAAACGTAGCCCTAAAATTTCCCAAAGTATTATATGCACCGAGGGAGATGGTATTTGGGGGCAGCACTACGCACCCATTAACTTTGTAACCCTAATTTTAAATAAAGTTCATATTTTTTTATACCTGGATCGATCGAATATATATCCTGCGATTTTTTTCTAACTCAAATCTGGTATTGCGTTCTATTTGTTATTTGCAGGACAGCTCGCGGCTTAACAATGGAATTCTATCCATAGCTAAATTGATAACCGCTGATTGAGATGCCACTCGGCGAACCAATGTCAATGTTAGTGCTCATCCGGCGTATGATTATTGTTGGCCTTCCTAGCTAGTACATATCTGTGCGGCTTCATACGTGGAGACGCAACCGGCGGCCAGATGTGAACCATATGCATGCATCGCCCAACATTCGACTGGTGTTAGCGTGTAAGTTTCTGTTACCTTTGATGGTATCACAGGCTGGGACGACGTCTCCTTTATGAGGAAGAGGTACTTACTGTCAGTGTAATCCGTCCCATACCTCGTAAATTTTGGACGGGTGGTTCTGGTAGCTGATCACTCTTTGGACTGAGTACTGTACGCGCCGCTTCCGGCCGCTGAAATTCATTACCCCCAGGTTTACACTCTATCCTGGTGCAGACGAGTTTCAGCTGTTTCCCATCCCAATATCGACATGACAGCGCTTGCTAAATCTATCTAGGGATTTACTGATTTCGGGAGCCGTGATATTAGGGTTTCGGCCTCCTTATCTTGAGGCGCTGGGATCCGATTTCTTCAGTAATCCTTCCTATTCTTTTCGGAACAGCGACTAGTGGTTTTCTTTTTCTCATTTCTTTAGTTTTTTTGTTTTGTTGTGTTTTCTACAGGGTTTCTTAACCACTAATGCGCCTCCTGTGCTGGGCTGCGGAGTCCTAACCGAGGAGTCGGCTACGGCCCAACAGCAAGAAGTTTTGCATAAGAGTTTAGCTGCGATTATTCCCCTATTTGAATCTGGGGACTTCTTTTATTTATTTGCTGTTAGAATACTTCAGTGTCCCGTCCGATTTTTAGATGGGAGCTTTTATTATTTTTCAGTCGGGATCTGGTTCGAATTTATATATACTGATCGGGTTTTTTTTTTTTTCTACCCTGCTCTACTAATTTTCTTAAGGTTTTTCAGGCTACATCGTGATAGGGTGCGATTTCTTCCAGCGCGCTGTTTAGGTGAAGCATTCTGGGTTTTATTTTCCGGGTTTTTTTTTTCTGTTTCACTCCTTGGCACAGCTTATGTTTATCTGCATCTTGAGTTAGATGCTTTGGTGACTCCAATTGACGATTGTTTTCTTACAGATAACCGCCACCCCCTGCATTCAACTGTATGAGAGATTTCTCAGCTTGAGAAAGTATGCGGTCGTCCAGGTCTAACTATTCGAACTTGTATGATGTATCACTCTCTTTGCTGGTACTTATTTGCTATCTCGAGTTCGACTTTTATAAAAGGCGCCATGGTCTGACGGGTTTGTTGTCTAACCAGGCCATGGGAAACCTAACCAGGCCTCGAATTCCCCTTGAGAAGTCTTTGCCTGATATCTGAATTTTTATTGCGGAATCAGATAGGTTTACCGCTGTTGTCTCTTTTTTTTTTTTCACGAACGGAGATCAATCTCCGTCTCCTGCAGAGATTTAAACCCTATCTCTTACTGTAAAAATCAGTATGTTCCCTATTTGGCATCGACCCCACTCACACCGTGGTTTCATGTATCGTTAAATCATTGTATATATATATATATATTTTTCGTTGGTTTCCTCGCTAACTGGACAATCTACTCATAGGTATCTTCGTAGTTACATTTAGAACCATTATTTTCACGTCGCGGCATTTCTTTACTTTACTCGACGCGCCGTGGGTCGAACTGTAAGTACAGGCTGGGGTTTGTGTTGATTACCTGTTTGTTCAGTTGCCGTTGACTGTCAACATACCCGACTTGTTTCGGCGTCGAAAGTTGTTTTCATACATAGTCATTCCTCTATGATTCATGTTATAGTTATTTATTAACCTACCTAGCTTTACAGGTCCAAATAACATTTGTATCTCCCCATTTTTTTTTTTCCATATATATATAGTTCGTAGTTAGATATATAGTTCATGTTTAGTATAGGTAAAATGACTCTGTCGTTATTTATGAACATATGACTGTTTTCGGTTCATGAAATAATAGTCCATTGGTTGGTATACATAGATTAGATCCAAATCCATAACGTTTGTTTCAAGTTAATGATATTTAGTTAAATTTGAGAGATGAATTCGAAAGGCAAGATACCATATATTTAATATGGATGTTATAGCACTTATAGGGTATAACTTTACTCTTTGGTCTAATAGGAATACGTATTCGAATATCCTTGTTCTTCACTCTATATTTCTCGCTATGTACTCTTATAAACAATCAATAGTATTTAACTTGAAACTTTAAGTGTTAGTAAATCCTTTTATACCATATCTGTTTTTAAGGTCAATGGTATACTTGGAAAAGAAAATATTTACACTTATAACTGTGATACTAATAAGCATGAAATAGAAATACTTTTGTGTTTTCCTTTCCAGCACTATTTTAATGGTGATACTGCTCTTATATGCCTTCTACATATGTGGTAAATGTTAGAATACTCATATCTGCAATTTATAGGCTACTATCTGGTGTTTTTTTTTCCTGTTTATTACATACCAGGTATATTTCAGTGCTGTGATCATGTTTCCCTAGCATACACATAATCATGTCCTAAATTTTTTTTTTTTTTTTTTCTTCTACAGGGAACATAGTAAAAAATTATCATCTATAGCTACCAAGTAACTTCAGATTTAAACCGGTGCTTATATTTGCTTATATATATATATATATTTTTCAATGAAACTTTAGTCCTGATATATGTATTCTCTAGCATATACCTAAGCACATAAGATCCCCGGTGTCTACAGAGATCAACCTCAATACTTTATTTTCTGGTCTACCAATAAGTTATATGACTACCGTTTAGACCTTGGTTTATGCTGGTATTCCAGCTTTATATATATATGTAGACTTGCTATGACTACCATATATATATAGGAGATCTATATATTCCATACTTGCTATTACTAGGAATGCCTTAAGTCTCATATAAAATAGCAGAAATTCATTATCTAGAAGAATTTTAAGTTTCATATGCAAGTGTCTTTACTTTCTTTACCTCAATTCTGCTACAATATCATTCTAATATACTCAAGTATATATGTTGTTACCTTGTGTCTACATAAATAAGAAAATATTTCACTTTCCATAGAGACTAAGTAACTTCAACATTGATCTTTTCTTTTGTATTAAGATGGTTTCAGTATCTTAACTTTATGCACACTGCAATTGCTTTTACATAACGATGATAGTAGGACAATAGCTAAATATGTCATTATAAGCCTATTATAGGTTTAACCATTCTGGTTTATGAGCCTCCTCATACTACTCCCATATCAATGTTTTTACTTCATCACCATCTGTTACATGTATGCCTGAAAGTATATCCAAGATAATTGTATACTTGAAGTAATATTTTTTAATGTTCATAAAATCTATAACATTTTTCTAGTTCTTTGTGGGCACCTATCTTGCCCAATTTTTTGAACTTGAGCTCCGATACCATTTGTCACGTCTCCCAGACCCAGCTTTCTACACATATAACATAACTCAGATGTTCTCCGCTGTATGCGCCAGATAACCTTGATAGTTTTATACTGAATCACTTACAAATTCAGTATATTATCCGACATTTACTTTCTTTTCGGTACTTATAGGCAACCATGGAATATAAGAATTTCCATGAAGATTTTTGGCCTTGACCACCCCTCTTCTAATTTCATCTAGTAGACTTATATAGCTATATATATATTTTACTTTGTATTTCTCAGGTTGTTCTTTTTAGAGTTTATTCCAACTCTAGATAATTTGCTAGGCCCTTTCTAACTTTTCAGTTTACAGGCTTTATAAAATTTCCAACATTTTAAAGTTTCAGCATCGAGGTATAGACGTGTGCATCCTCGCATACATCTATCTATCCTCATTTAACCTCCATAGCTCCAACTACTTTCCCAGCAGTTTAAATGGACGGTACACAGATGCTCTGTTCCTTGTATTTTTACATATGCTTACAATCTTACTTCACACAAAATTTTATCACACACTAGATTGTTCAATAGGATTTTCCCCTTATTTTACTGTTACAACATTCAACATGTGTGACACTCTGGTACAGATTCAACTGTTCCATGTGAAAACTAGGAAACAGATCCTCTTGCTTCAATCAAATGGTGGTAGAGGATACTGAACTGGATAGTTAGAATTCCTAGTATTTGATCTTCGTCCTTAATTAGGGTTCAACTTCTACTTTCATATGATTACACTTACATTTAATAGAATAGTTTAAATTCTAACTGTTACAATTCTCTCCATGGGAACGCACATACTGAACCCCATACGACTATCACAGAGTTATTGTTTCTTACTTTCTGTTATTGGTTACAGGGTGTTCTGTGCCATCAGTATTGTTATGATAGGTTTAGTTGTTTGGAACTTGCTGTTCATGGTTACTGGTTTGTTAACATTTTCTATTTCTACACACAGAAATTAAATACTCCTTTAAAAGATAGCAAGCTATACCTATACATAGTTATTAGATTGGCTGTTTAATTGATCTATCATCTCCAACCTCATTATTACAAGGTACTCATCCCTACACCCAACCATTTGTCTCTACTGTCAATAGCTGTAGTTGCCATTACATAAGTTACTGAACCATTAATCCATCTAATAGTTGCATAATGCAACTTAACATACAATTCATACATTCCATAATGCACTATAACATCACAATTTCATAAATTGCATAAAGGACTATAACATCACAATTTCATAAATTGCATAAAGGACTATAACATCACAATTTCATAAGACAGGGATATATTTAACACAGACTTACAGATATCTCCAAATGTATGCATGCACACCTCTACTATGACCAGTCCTCCCAACCTTAGAATCCTCTTTATCTCCGAGGATTCACCCCCGAGCAGAGATCCTCCCCAGAACAGACTAGCCTCAATCTGTTCTGGAGCAGCTTATTTAAGCTGTGCTTTCCCCAAGCCTGTTTCCAATTCTGCGTCCAGAATTTCAGGATGCTTTATTCATGTTTAGCCTAGGCTTCCCATTCTGGGACTCTTTAAAGCTGCTTTAAGCTTTTCCTCAGCTTTTCCAGCTTTTTCTCACCTCTTCCCAACTACTCCTCTTCATTGGGGAAATTTAGATTTTTCCTCAAAATCTAAATTAGAAATAATTTCTTTCAAGGATTTTTGAAAGATTTGGGGAAATTTTTTTTTTTTCCTTTTCCATCACCTCATGGATTAGGCACCAACAATTTGTCTCTACTGTCAATAGTGGTAGTTGCAATTACATGAGTTACTGAACCATTAATCCATCTAACAGTTGCATAATGCAACCTAACATAACAATTCATACATTCCATAATGTACTATAACATCACAACTTCATAAATTGCATAAAGGACTAGAACATCACAATTTCATAAAACATAAAGGAATATAACCTCAAGATTTCATAAAACATAAAGGAATATAACATCACAATTTCATAAAACAGGGATATGTTTAACACAGACTTACAGATATCTCCAAATTTATGCATGCACACCTCTACTATGACCAGTCCTCCCAACCTTAGAATCCTCTTTATCTCCCAAGATTCACCCCCGAGCAGAGATCCTCCCCAGAACAGACTAGCCTCAATCTGTTCTGGAGCAGCTTATTTAAGCTGTGCTTTCCCCAAGCCTGTTTCCAATTCTGCGTCCAGAATTTCAGGATGCTTTATTCCTGTTTAGCCTAGGCTTCCCATTCTGGGAGTCTTTAAAGCTGCTTTAAGCTTTTCTTCAGCTTTTCCAGCTTTTTCTCACCTCTTCCCAACTACTCCTCTTCATTGGGGAAATTTAGATTTTTCCTCAAAATCTAAATTAGAAATAATTTCTTTCAAGGATTTTTGAAAGATTTGGGGAAAGTCTTTTTTTCCTTTTCCATCACCTCATGGATTAGGCAATGTGATCCTTTTTCTCCATACGGTCACTTGAAGTGCATACACAATATTGTATTTATTTTTCATAAATAAATAATTAACCATATCCACAAAATAATTATCATGGGAATCCACCCCTTTTGGATTGTAATTTCAAATGTCCTGTTGCGACATGAGCTTAGGGGTGGTGTTACCAAGTATATTAGTTCTGATCTTTAGGAGCGGTAGCTTTTATTTTTCAAGAACTTTTCTTGAAATTTTTAAGAAGAAGGTAATTAAAGGGTATTGCGGAAACGGGGGAAAAGATAATAACTCCAATTTCATGACAAAGCTTTAAAGAAAAAGAAAAACGCGAAACAATTGCTGGTGTGCTCACTAAGTTCAACATCAAAATCATCTATTTAGATAAAGCCTTGGACAAACATTCCCAAATTTTTAAAACTACTTGAAAACCCACCTGTTCGTGATGCGTCTGTTGCTATTCATATGATTCCGGGGAAGTGTTCCTCCAAACATCGAGTTGAAACTCCTTATCTCCAAAAAGTGAAATTGAACATGTGATTACGAAATGTTAGGCGGGTATAATTCAAAAACTACATGGAAACCAAGGGTTATTGTGAGTGACGGAAGATCCCATTTTACGAAATTTTGGACGAGAGTTATTGCTGTGTTTGAAATTGCTCAATTAGCTCATGACTCATCTTATCATCCTCAATCAGCTAGCAAATTAAAAAACTGAGATATTAAATAAATGTTTAGAAGGATATCTTAGATTTAACATATCAAATGAACAAACACAATAGGCCAGTGGTTACCCTTTGTTTGAATGGTGTTATAACACTTCCCTTCCATGTTAGAGCAAAAATGACCCATTGCATAGCACTTTTGGATATCATCACACCATCCATCACACTCTTTAAAGAAGAAGAATGAAGGTTCTGTGGTGCAGATATCACATCGAGAAAAACATATAACCAGAAGGTTATGACTCTTAAGGGTATGAAATTAGCACAAAAATCTGAATGAAACAATAGGATCTATTGTAGGCAAGAAATTTTGATATGTAAATTTGGGTATTTTAAAGCCCACTTCATATCAACAAATATCCCTCAAGCAAGCTAAGAAAAAGGATAAATTATACTTAAAAGTACTATGGTCATATAAGGTGTTTGCAAAAACATTGGTGCTATGGCATACAAATTGGAGCTTCCTGCTTCTTCACGGAGTACAACCAATTTTCCATGTTTCATGCCTAAAGAAAGATTGTTGAAAATCTCTTCCAGTTTAAAATATTTCAGAACTTGATGAGGAAGAAAAATCATATTGGAACTTGAAGCGATCCTGAAAACAAGAACTCCAAAGCTATGGAATAAATCAATTTGGAAGTATCTCTTCAAGTAGAAGAACTTACCCACTAAAGAATTCTGCAAGGAGGATAGGGTACCTTGGCTTTGAAACTATGAGTGTTGAGACAATAACATTTTTAGAGAGGGTATGTTAATTCCCTATAATGCCAGCAGTGCCAGTCATGTCATGTTATTTTGTTACCCCCCTTGTTGTTGTTGTTTTACACCTTGGCTTCATGTTTATTATTGTTAGCCTTGTTACATTATTATTGTTAGGTCGGCTAGGACACATTGTTGGCCCCACTAGGGTGTATTGCGTGGACTCCCATCATATGAAAGGAAGGTTTTTGGGTATTTGTCATCCAAAATTTTTCCTTTCATGTAATGTATTGGAGGGGTTTCCTTAAAGTGGCTTGTTGTAAAGGCGTTGATATCTCTTTTCTTCTCTTTTTGGAGCTGGTTTCTTATTAAAATTGCGAGAAAAAGACACAAATCGAGTACGATAGAACCGTGATTACAAGTCACACTGAGAATAGCGAAACTACCTTAATTTGTCGGAATGAAGATTTGGAAGACGAAAATTTGAAAATGAAAACATGTCGAGCATAACGGATGATTTGGGGGAGTGTGAGTGTAAGGCAAAGTGGTGCCTAGACCCTCCTCATGAATTCCCTGCCATAGGATATGGGAGTTCTCCAAATCAGCAAGGTAAACTGGCTTCCACAAATAATTAATGCTGACAGTGTGACCATTCATGGAAAAATATTTCGAATCTCCATTAAACGTGGTTAGAAATTATTGGAAATTACTCATTGAAAGATGGAATTTCTGATTTATAAGGTTTCATGTGGACGATTTATACAGTCGACCTTAAAATAAAATTTAATTCTAATCATAATGTTATTCAACAAAGGACCATAGGAGTATTACCATGCGGATGCGACATAAAGAAATTTCGATAAACTTAGTATTGTATCACATAATAAATATTGTATGTTCTCACATACTAGCAAATATTATTATTAACACCGTGTTATAACAAAATAAATTAATGTGTGTGATACACGGTGTGTTAATAATTTTTTTTTTATGGTAAGTTTTGATAGTGAAGGTGACAATTTCAAACTTAACCAAGTTACTTTGAAGATAGGATATTCTAGGAGGGAATACATACCATCCCTATTTTCTTCCATAAATTTTAGCATGGAAATAAAAATAGGGACAATTTTTAATTAAAAAATGAAGAGATGTAACATCCCAATTTATCCTTGGAACATTTGTAAAATTCAAATTATTTAAAACAACACTTGAATATCTTTATGTTTTGGTATATTAGTCACCCATAGGAAGTGATGAATATATACCATGTTAGTGTAGTAAACATTTCATATATTTTTACTATGCAATTAATAAAATGATAATGAAAAAGACCAACAAGCATGAGTGCCTAAATGATCTCATACCACAAGAGGGGAAAGATAAGGGCTGCTGTAGGATTTTTTTTTTTTTACTATTTTTTCTTTGTATCCTACTAACATGTTCACTATTTAATTGTAGTGATGGCGAAATAAGTCTAGGTGAGCCACCAATCATGTATTTTAGCAGTATCTCACCGCACATTATTAGAACAAAAATAGTGTGAGAACACTTATTGAGGGGATGCATGAGAAAATTAAGACAAGAGTGAGATTAAGAGAAAAATAAGAAAATAATTTTTTAAATAGGGAAAAGAGTAGGAAATTAGGAAATGAAAATAAGATCAGACCAACTTGTAGTAAGTATATATTGGTTGGAAGAAGCTATAAGCAGAGAAAAATATTAAAGTTTTGTGAAATGATTGGACCTTTCTATGAATATGTACATATAAAGAAAATGGATTGATTTTTATAACTTAAAAGGACTACAGACGAGAGGATAGTCAATACCAACATTCTATTATGCCATGCTTCTATCATAACTAGGGAAAATGTGAAGGCTAGAATTTTGTGAATCATGCTAATTTTCAATGCTATTTCTTAAAAGAGCATTCACTAATTTCCATTTTTTTTTAATTCTTTTTTTCACAAATTTTAACAGGATAATATTGTTATGTCTTAATAATTTTTGAAATTTTATAGACACTTTCTTTAAATCATTTTTTAAATTTGAATATTTCTACAAAAATATTTCCAACCAATTTACGGTTTAGTGTTAGGGACTAGTAAAGATTCTCTACGGTATCTACACTTTGAATAAATTGGTATGCTTAAAACTTTCCATTTCCTACAAAACTTTTTTATATTTAACTTCAATATGACGTGATTCTACATGAATGTCTATTCTGAAAAAATTATAATGTTAAAAATATTTTATTTCCTTTATATGTCTGTCTTTTTTCATCATTTTCAAAGCAAGGAGACTATTTAGCAGGATTGCTTAGTCATATTCTTTCCTTTTGTGCACTAGTTCTTTGGACTAGGATTTTTGTAACAAAAGGATGTATTGTTAATATGAATATGTAAATAATGTAGAAATTTTTATTTTACTATGCTAAATATTCACAAAATACTTTATAGTTAAAAGGAGGCATTCTATAAAAATTGTAAAAAATTTAATTGGTATAGCAAAAAATATACCAATAAAGAAAAAAAAAATAAATATGTTTACAAGGGTTTTAAAAAACGTACGTAAAGTATAATATAATCATGACTTATTCATGCCAAAAACTACGATGCAAAAAATCATTGCAGTGGAAAACATGTTCATTTTACAAACTTTGGATGCTGTACTTGGCAAAAAGGGCCCAATAAGACCTTTCTATGTTCAAACATCATGTTATGTCCTGGTAGCCATAATATTGGTTTATATGAGTATAAATGAGATCGCTAATATCAATGCTATAATGTAGTATCAAATACAAGGAACTAAATCCTAGCTAATGGACCAAAGAAAAAGGTTTTAAGTGAAATCGAAATAATCTACATTTTTAATAAAGAATAATATTAGATGTTATATAATTTCCTCTTATTGAAAATTAAGTGATAAAGACCATAAGCTGTCTAGTGAATGAGTAAGTACCCAAGCAAAATAAAATATAACCCAAACCTTATATAAAGAGTAATCACTATGCATAATCAAAGTTTTTATGTAAGTTTGAGATTGGTCTCCAACTTACTTTCTATAATAATATCAACTTAAAAAAAGACCATAGTTTCATATCAAACATTAGAAAGCATAAAATAGTTCCGAAGCAAATGTAACCTGGTAATATTGAAGATTAAAAGTTAAGAGAAATTCTCAACACACACACATCAAAATAATTGAACAAAGAAAAACTCATACATTAGACACAACCACAAAATGTAAAAACACAAAACCAAAAACATTCTCTATATTAACATATCCATATTCATTTTGGTCATAATTTTGGTCCCATTTCAGTGACTATACATATTTGCATGTGTCTGGACCTGCCAGTCTTCATGCCTTTGTATTAGGAAAGGCAGTGTAAGGGAACATGATGTGTCTTGTCATTACAAAGACATGATCTAATTAATGATATACTTACTAATTTAACAACAAAAGAAAAGTTGAATTCAAAAGCTTGTATTTTTCTTGGGCAATGAGTTTTTCATTATGTAAATGGCTTTAATATCACTCTCCTTAAAGGTACCTTTATACAACACCTCTAGTTAGCAATTTTTTTTTTTTTTTTTCTCTTTGGTAACCTGATTCACATAGGGCTGGTACCCACCATACTAAGTCTCTTATAGAATTATAATAGTATTCTAAGTGTGTTATGTTTTCTTTCTCCATGTGTAAGAATATATCCCATATGTCTGTATGAGGTCTGCCTGTATATTATCACCCATATATATATATATCGTAGCATCCATCTATGTATGTATGTATGTTATCAATCATATACTTGTCTGTCTTAGAACCCATCTATATATATATTATCAACCATGTATATATATATATATATATATATATATAGTAGGACCCATATCCTACTTTTTCCATCCATAAATATATATATGTAACACCTAGGTCTTTTAAATCCATATATTTATATATGTAGCTTTTCCTTCGTATGGTGTTAATTTCCTTTTTATGTGATTAGTGAACTACAGTGTACGTCTGTGTCACGATTCATTTTTATCAATTATACATAACTTTTAATAGTATTGTATTGGGTTTGTAAATATATATGGTAACCCATAAACATCGGAAAACCCATCTCGGGTGTAGCAATGTAATATTTTTGAAAACAGCAGGTATCGATGTCCACCTCATGTCTCGTGAAGAATCCTGGGTTATGCAGTTGAAAGTATTCATGTTTTGAGATAGTTATATTGCTATCTTTTATCATCTTGTTAAAGATGGCTTCCAGGTTATTATAACTATGTCTTGCATTCACTTGAGTCAATGCGGAAGCGATTTGGTGAGATTTTGATATCTTTCGGCATCTTGAGGCCCTACGTCCTTTCGCGCCTAATTGTTACTTAAAAATGTTGATTGGTGTTCATTGATTTCCGCTGAACTCAGCGATTTCTTTGCTACCTAGACCGGGCTCCTCAAATCCACCGCCGTCTCACCATCAAGGTATCAGTGCCGCAGATCCTGCGCCACATCGATCCCCCGCCGGTGTATACGGATTAGGGTTATAAACTTACGATTGGATGTAACGAGCGCAAGGATTACGATACATGCGAGCGATGAGCGGCTTTGCGATATTATTGTGTGTATATTATATATATTTTTTTCAGACACGGTCGCATTCTCATTTCTTTGAAATTTTACCGTATTTCGTTTTACCCGGACGCGAGTTCACATTCGAATTTATCTTCCTATATGATTTTTAACCTTCCTCCGGGATCTCGGGTGGAAGCCTTGGCTGTAATTGCAGCTAGGGTTTCATTTCGTATGTTGAGATGTCTTGGCTAAATTCCCCAGTCGTGAGTGATTAAAACACGGTGGTAGGGTTTGTTATATAATTTTGTTTCGTTTTCTTTTCTTTCCCACATAAAGATACGCTCCCTTTTATCTCGTCTTTGTTATACGTAGTATACGAGGAGAAGAATCACTTGGCGGTCATCAAGCACGAGTTTGATTCCTCATCGCGCGGAGGTATAAAATATGCAATTTAATTCTTTCTGGCTTCTAAGTTTTTTTCTTTTGTGTTTAGTTCAATTGTGTTCTTTGTTCACTACAACTCTCTTTGGTTCCTATGTTTGTTAACCTATTCGTTCTATCTTCTTCTTTTTGATACATCATGGGGGTTTCCATCGTAAGCATCCGGAGGCTAGTACTACACGGTTTCCATTATTATGTAGCGTTCTCATTTTATGCGTTAAGGAGAGTTTAACGATTGTTTATATTCATAATCATGAATTTACCTATTATTTTTATTTTTAAAACTCATGCAATAAAGTAGATAGCTATTTTAACATTGGTATACGAAATGAATACATTTCATGGAATACGAGATATTCTACGGTTTCTTGGTTAGTTGGCTACAGCGAGGAGCGTTATAGTTATCCTCCCATTTGAGGGCGACGCAACTTCTGGTGGCCGATATTTAGAAGGCGCGACATTACTGACAATCTTGTTGTACGGTATTATTTCTTTCAACCATTGTGTGATTTAACGTACATCGTAATTTAAAATGTTGTGGGGTTAACTTTGACCGATACGGCGGCCTTCAAAAATGTGGTAAACATAAAATCTTTTAATCGCGGGAAATGAACATGAATTTAGGTTTATTTTGAGATAAGACTACTCATAATGTAATCTCCTACCAAGTTATTGCGTTGTTCCTTAGCATTATGCTAAGTCACACTTATAGCGCGTTAACCCTAAATAGGCTGAACGTACATACTTTCGATTTCTCAACGTTGGTTTTATATTTTTTGATATTTTGAATTACGAAATTCTTAGTTTGGTCGGTATGTGGACATCTATGATATCGGTTTCCTAGCTTGGGTAAATGTTAACAATATCTTATTGAAATTGTATAATTATTGATGGTTGCAGCAAGCCCACCTTGTGTTGCCGTGGACAACGAGCGGCTACGAAAATTCTGTTCGATAATATAAACACGGGAACGGATGCGTTTTGTTTGTTTTTCCTTTTCATTCCTCCAGTTATTTTAGGAGAAGTAGCATATATATTTGTTACTGGCTTTTCATAGAATATTCTCTTTTCTTCCTCAGGATAGCAGTTCATACAATGCAGGTACAAAGAAGTATCATTCTTGGCCAATAAAGTCAGTAACCAGTACCTATGACCATAACAGTTTAAGTTGCATTCATGGACGAATATTCATGGTTTCTACCTGCAAGGCACTATCTTTATTTGTGTATTAATGAAGAAAATTCTGAGAGTTCTTGTAAGTATTACGGCTAGAACAAAACATTGATTTTGAGCTTAAGATATATGTTCATTATTTGATGATTTGACAACATTTCGATATACATATGCTGAGTTCTTTTAAATTCCTTTTAGTATGCTTATGTGTTGAATATAGCGTTTGGCTAAAGGCTTTTAATGATGGTTTTATTTGGCTATAACCTTTGCTTCAAAGAATAAGTTTAAATAGGGACCTAGGATACATGCACTTATAAATGTTGTCGAAAACATATAAAAAGGAACTTGTTAGCACGATAGCACACATTTAAAATATATTAGAATATTACTAAATTTCTCTTTTTTTTTTCATTTAACTGATTTCTGTTATATTGTTTAGTGTAACAATAAGCATAAATTATCAATTTGTGTCTACGAAAAAAGCAAGACTAAAAAAACAAATCATCTATAGAGAATATGTAACTTGATTGAATACTTGATTTCTTAGAAATTTAAAATTTCTCCTGCTAATTTGGTCTGACTAAGCGAAATTTGGGTAGTACCCTAGGATGAATCTTTTGTTAAATGTAGTGCTAATATTAATCACATCATTAAAATGAATTTTTATATGTGTAGCCAATTCATACCCTAATAGCAGATTAGGCAAAATTTGAAAACCTTTAATGTATAAGGCAATAACCTCCCAACCTTAGAATCCTCTTTATCTCCCGGAGATTCACCCCCGAAGCAGAGATCACCTCCTAACTCGGATGCTTATACGGTCTGCTTGGGAGCGGCTGTTAAGCTCTGCATTCCCCAAAGCATGTTTCTAGTTACACGTCCCGAAATAACGGGTCTTTCTTTCTGTTGTGGCTTGTCTTGAGATTCTTTAAAAGTACCTTTAGCTTTTCCTCGACTTACTACATTTTCTCCTCTTCCTTTATATGTTGTTTGAGAAATTTAGATTCCTCCTCAAATCTAAATAAGGCTGTGAAAATTTTTGAAAGATTTTTTTGGAATTGCCCTTATCCCATCCTCATGGATTTGGCGATGATCTCAAATTCTCTTTTTGGTCTAAAATACACCAATCATTTTATTGTTTTATCAAACAAAATATATATTGATACATTTCTTCACACATACTCATCATAGGTCCACCTTGAGTTAAGTTTAAATATCTAACACCAAAATTCAACACACAAATTGAGGGTGTTACATATTCACCTCTTGGTAAGCTTCACCGTCATAAGTGCTTCTTATTCAACTACTGAAGTTCATTTAACAAAAATGGATATTGCTCCATCATTTCAACTTCCCTTACTAGGTGCTTCTTGATGAAAAGTGCTTCCTTTGCCTTTGTGCTACGCCCTTGACCATTCTCAACTCAATTTCTTCATCCCAATATTTTAGTGATTACTAATAGAAAATTCCCCTTCTGTAGTTCCACCAACATTCAATCAACTATGTGAGAAGCATCATTGTACATATCTTTTAATAATGAAACATAGAAATACATTATGCACTCTAACATGGGTGGCAAGAACGTGACTTGTGACACTGGTCTTGCTACAACACATCAAAAAGCCCCAATATCTCGAAACCCCGATTTTGCACAACTTCATAAAATTATTGCTCTTTTTTGAGTTTAATCTTAAATACACACGATGCCGCCGATTATAGGTGCACCCTTTTCTTATCGGCTCGCTCTGCAACACGGTCTTGTCACTGTGTTTGTATTTTTGTGTTGTTTGGTTATATGTCACTCTTGCCTTAAGGTCCAGTACCGATTTATCCTACGGTTGACCAACTCAAGGGGTACGGCACTTCTCCCCATCTCGGTGCCTCAAACGGACTCATCTTAATAGGATTATGAGCGCGCTATTATTGTAAACAAACTACATTAAATATGAATGTCTTCCCATTTTGTTTAGCTATCTGTAATACATTCTAGGCATATCCTCTAGAATTTGATTTTGTTCTCTTTTACGCGCATGATTTGAGGTGATAGCGATGCCTAAGAATTAAACAGTACCCATATAAAGACAATCGCACTAAAAATCTTTCTTTATAAATTTAGCATCTAAATCTGAGACAATTACTTTGGGCACCCCATGAAGCCTTACTATCTCCTTCGGGGGGGAAAACATTTGCTACTTAAGATTTGTTAAAGTAGATTTCAGTATAAAGTGAGCAGCTTTGTGAGGGTGTCTCTACTACCATCACAAAATCATGTTGATCGCCTTGATCAGGTAACCTGTTGTAATCAGAAGCTTCTGTCCCATTTCCATTCTGCAATAGTGAGAAGTTTAATACTGCTTTGGTGGCTAATCTTGTCATTTGTTAATTGACACTCCACTTATTATAGATACATACCCTTTGTCTTTCTTCATCCTGACGGGCTTGTTCTTTTTAATTGTTAACATCTTTCTGTTACAGATGTCTGCTGGGAGCTGTTTGTGATATTCATCTAGTATTTGCCTTTTAAGCAGCTCTGTATTGAATGTTACTTTATGTTTATAATAGAGCAGCCTTGTTGGTTTTGGTAAGTGGTTTTATCCCTTTTAGTTTGAGGGGCTTATAGTTTGGGATCTTGATTTACTGCTTCTCCACCAATTCTTCTATCTCCCTATAGGCACTACTTCCCTGTTATTTAAGTTGTCAAACATTCTGACTTGACCATCATAACTTTATTCTCATTCCCATTGATACTTCCTTTATATCCATATCAATTCACTTAGAAAAGGCATTACAATATCTTGCAATCGGATGGGTTGGGAGGAGAAAAAGAAATGTTTGAAGGCTAATATGATCGATCATTAAGAGTGAACCTTTTATGAATGGTACCTCCACATTTTTGAAAAGGCATGAATAACGGTGCCAAATTCCAAATCATATGCACTATATAAATCTGTTCATGAGTTTTTAATTCCTAGACTATTTGACAATAATAAGTTTCTTGCAATAGGCTCCTCCTAGCCCACTCTCTTGTGCTGCACTTGTCTGTATGTCTACACAAACTCTTTATAGGATCAGCAGTGCTAATATAGGAGCTGAAAATAAGTTTATATTTCAATTGTTAAAATGCTTTGGTACCGATTTTATAAACAACACCCACTTCCTTTGTAATGAAGGTTATGGGATTTACTACTATTTGAAAAATCTCTCCACAAACATAGGCTAATAGCCTTCCATTCATAAATGATCTTTTGAGACATCGGTGGGGCCAACCATTCATAATGGCTTTTATATGGAGTCTAAGCAGTCCTTTTTAGGAAATAATATGGCCTAAATATTGGTTGTCTTTAAAATTACATTCTGAACAGCATGTCATTTGGTTTTCTTTTAAAGTCTCTGTTTTACTATTCTGTGGATATTCCTTGTGGCTATCTTGTTTTAAGACAGAGCTGAATATCATCTATGAACACAAGAACAAGTTGTCCAAATACTTATTCCTTTTAACATTTATAGAACCATGAATATGGCAGGGCATTGTCAAGCAAAAATTAGGACTACAAATTATAATGCCATGCAGTTAGAAATCTTGTTTTGCTAATGTCTTCTTCTGATGCAGTGGTGATACCCAGTATGAAATCTATGTGGAGAAGATTGAAGCTCCTCACTTGATGAAAAGATCATCAATTCTACAGTAGATATCTGTTCTTAGCGATCAATTTAAGTTGACGATAGTCAATACCCATCCTAAAAGTTCCGTCCTTCTTTTTCCCTGGAAATAAGGCTTCGGTGCCACCCCCGCAGAACACCGCCCGGTCTGTCCTTAACCCTTAACCAGCCAATTCTTCCGGGCACCGCCCGGCTCCATCGATTAAGCGGACTCGACCGATAGGGAAGCTGCAAAATAAAGTGACTCATTTCAGGTCTGTAGAAAAGTCAATCTCGCACCAGGGGGAAGATGAGGGATTTCCTTGGGAAAAATTCCTTAAACTCTTTGGGCTGGGCGGCCAGCATTCAACAGCTTCTTCCTCGATTTATGACCTGTTTTCTTCTACACCTGCCTTGCGTGAACTTGTTGTCCTTTTCTGTTTTGTTCTTTCAGTGTAAGTTTAAATTTGTCTTACCACTATGAGTTTTAGGTTTCACCCAAGGTAAAAGGTTCCCTTCCTCATCTACTGATAAGGGGTTTCCTTGGTGATTTCATCGAAACTTTCTTCTTGCTGCAATAATCCATTCTATAAAGGCGGTCTTAGGATCTCCTAATGGCAATATGTTGGAATTACCTTGCGTTTTCGACCATTTGTTTGTATTGTTGTTTTGAAGCAGTTGTGTGTGACCTTTCTCTTGTTACGTTGTTAATTATGACATAAGCTACTGAAATTTTGAGAGTTTAATTTTACATTTCCCTACCAATTCCGGAACCATGTAACTCAAAAAAGCTTTGAATCCAATCAAAAACGATGGCAGAATCGAAAATCTTGCCTCATTTCCACCATAGACTTTCTTGATGTTAAGCACGTTTTCCAATGCGCCTTTGATAGTTGGTATGTTGCAGCTGTCGTGTTGTTGTTGCCTCTCGCTCTTAACGATCATATGAATATTTCGATGAGGCAGTCCCTCATCATATGGGAGTTCTCCATTTAACATTTGATCAGTTCATCGTCTGTTGTCCCTTCCTTTTTTATTTATTTCCTTCTCTGGTTTTGAAGCCACTTGGGATACAGGCAGTTTTTGACTTTCTTTTGGTTTCTTTGTTTTCCTTTGATGATCTCTACAAAATTCCTTGATATCTTTGGTTTGGTCTTTACCCTTAAACTCACCCTTGCTAAACCGATTTCTTCATGTTAGGTTTTACCCTTGAGCTGTGCCGGTAGCATAGTCTTGCTTTGGAAAAACACATCCATTGTTTTTGAGTTGTCAAACTCAATTTTCTCCTTATGAACGGTAGGCAGAAACAATTTTAAAAATCTTTGCACTTTTGCCTTTTTCTTTCCCTAATGTAAAGAACATACCTCGATGGGGTGTAGTAGCTTTTGTGACAAACTCGCCGATGGTAATTTGTCCCAATCTAAGTTGTGGAAATTCCTTAAACGTAAATCGCAAAGTATCGCTCATTCAAAGTAGCGATTTTTGAACTTAACTTGGAAATCTGGTAAGCTGTCTTTTCCTCAATAGCATGCGCCATTTCGTCTCTTCCCACTAAGTGTAGCTTTTCTTGTAGATGGTACACGACTAATTACTTTAATTGTCTCATATTCATAGACTTAGAAATACTTGATCCTTGTTCGGCAGCAAGCTTGACACATCCTCTTCCTTCTCTCACATCTGTAGGAGAAGTTTGATCTTTCTAAATTCTCACTGTAGTTCTCTTTTCTGTTTATCTTTCTGTTGTCTCGCCTTGTCCATCATCATCAAACTCATCCATCTTTCTCTTTCCGGAACCTTGGCAACCACATTTGTTGTTAAAATTATTTCTGATAGCTTTTCTTTGCTCTTTCTTGTGGTGACAGCATCGTACGGCTTCTCGATTCAGCTCGCTCTCGTTGCACTCCGTTGGCCTGCTTCGTGTCGGGGCATTGGGATACAGTACTCAAACTCATCATGTGATCCACTGTTCCCTCCACCTTGACCATCTCCATTGCCACTTTGTACAGTCGGCTGAAAGTTTGTAAAACTTCATAAAACAATTTATATGATACGGGTGAGCATAAAACTAACATTGTTGTTGTAACCTGATGTCAAATGCCATTGTAACACACTCTGGTTAGCGAAATTTTTTTTTTTTTTTCTCTTTTTTGATGTTCAAGTTCACATGAGACTCGTGCCCACATACTAAGTCTCTTATAGAACCATAATAGTACTAAGGCATAATTATGTTTTCTTTCTCCACATGTGTAAAGAACCTATCCCATATATCTGTTGTAGAGTCCATATATATATGTATCACCCATATATATGTGTGTCCATCTATATATGTATCATACATATGTTTATGTATCATGAAACCCATCTATGTATATATTATCAACCATATATATGTGCATATATATATACGTGGGACACATGTCTACTTTTCCCATCCATAAATATATATATAACACCTAGGTCTTTTAAATCTGTTTATGTTTATATGTATAGCTTTCAACCATGTGGTGATTTCACCTTTTGTCACGGTTAGTGAACATACGGTGTAAATATATGTGTCAAATTCATTTTTATCAATTATATATTTTTAATTACCCATGGTGTTGTGTTGGGTTTGTAAATATATATATATAAGTAACATATTGTGTTCCATCTCGGGTGTGTGATATAATATTTTTGGCTTCAGCAGTGTCCAGTGTCCACCTCATCATCTGTGAAAAGAATCCTGTTTATTGCACAGTTTGAAAGGTATTCATGTTTTGAGATGATTATCGTCATATCTTTACCTATCATCTTGTTAAGACGCCAGGTTTATTATATTCTTATTTGCATTGTCGAGTCAATGGAGCGATTGATGAATTTTACAATAATCTCTTCTGGCATCTTAGGGGCTCGGATCCGCACCGCGTACTTCCTAATTTTGTAGAAATCGATTGGTCTTGCATTGAAAATTTTCACAGTAGACTCAACGATTTCTTTTATGTCTACTGAACGAAATATCAAATACGCCGTCTGTCAAGATGTCAGTGCATGAATCCTACTTGTCGATCCCACTTGCGAAGGTGTATCCCAGATTAAAGGTTATAAACTTCGATTGGATATGTGGTATGAATTCGCTCATCTGCATTGTTGTGCGATAATAATTTATGTATATTATATTTTTCGATTTGCAATTACGCATTCATCGCTGAAAATTTTACGTGTCTTCCGTTTTACGAGCCATAGTTCAAAATTCGATTTGTCTTCGATATGATTTTAACCTTCCTCACGGATCTAGGGTGGGCCATGTTGATGCAATGAGTTTGTTCTTTGTTATGTTGAGATATCAGCTAAATTCTGATCAACGTTGAATCATTGCAATCAATACATGATGAAAATTTGTATATAATTTTGTTTAAATTTCTTTCTTATAAATCTTTATCGCTTATCTAGTCTTTTTTATCTTACGGTAGTATCTGAGAAGAATCATAGCGGTGTGTGACTGAGTTTGATTCCTCATCAACGCCAGGTGTCGCGCTTAAGTTGGTGTTTACCATTACGAAGTTTTTGTTTTATGTTTCTAATTCAATTGGTAATGCATTTACCTGTTCTTTAGTTCCCTATGTTTGGTTAACCTATTCGGTTATATCTTCTTCTTTTTTGATGCACCGCATCCGGCCCGATAAGTTTCCCGCCGTAAGCATCGACTGGTACTGCGGTTTTGTTGTGTAATAACAAGCGATGCGTTTTGTCGTTAAGGGTTATGATTTGTAACATATTCGCCGAAAATCTGTGATTTCTCTTGTTGTTTTACGACTCATACATTAAAATGTATTTAACATTAATTTGTAAAAATAGAATACATTTCATGAATACGGTTATTCGTTCTTATGGTTAATTAAACTACTGACGAGGGCGTTACTGGGTTATCCTCCCATTTTGGTAGCGTTTTCAACCCGCGTGTTGAATATTGAAAGCGCGGCCATTGCACGACAATCTTGTTGTCACGGTGTTAATTTCTTTCAACCCATTGTATGATTTAACGCACACTAAACAATTTAAATGTTGTATGAAGTTGCTGGCTTAAATCTGGCGGCCTTGAAAATATAAGCGCTTCTCGCGAATCATCATAAAAATAAACAATTTAGGTTTATTTGGTCGACTATACCATCATAATCTCTCGCGAATTTTCTTTAATTGTTTTCCTTCAACAGCTGTATCTAAGTCGCATATAGCGCGGCAATTCTAAATGAAGCTGAGCATAAGCTTACTTGATTTCAACGTGGGTTTTCTTCATATATTTTTGATATTTGATTACGAATTCTTGAATTTAATTGATGCCTTGGAATACATCTATGATATACGGTTTTACCACAACACGGTAAGTATTAACAATATCACTATTAAATTATAGTGCTTGATGAATTTACGTACGCAGCTTTCTTTGTGTTTGTGGACAGCAAATGACAAAGTTTATGTTCGATAATATAAACCTTGAGACGAGATTAGATTTTATTTATTTTCCTTTTTTCATTATATACGATTGTTTTAAGATATGACTTATATTTTATTATAGCCTTTCTGTGATGTTTTCTCTTTTATTATAGGATGACAATTCACTTGCCTGCATTTATTAAAATTTCAAAGAGTATCATTTACGCGGCCCAATAAAATTAATCAAACCCGGTGCCTATATAGCCATACTTTTCAGATTTAAGTAAAGCATTCATGGTGAATATTAATTTCTATATATAAGGGCACTATCTTTGTTTATATAATCGTCGAAGAAGAAATTCTAAAGGTTCTTATAGGTATTCGGCTAGAACAAGAAGCTTATTGTTTAAAACTTAAAGATATACTCAATAATTGTTGATGGTTGACAACATTTCGACTATACATATAGGTTCTTTTAAATTCCTTTTAGTATACTTATATATATTGAATAGCGTTTGGCTAAAGGCTTTTAGTAGTGGTTATTTGGCTATAACCTTTGTCGAGGAATAATTTTAAATAGAGACTCAAATACGTACATATAAATATTGTAAACATATAAAAAGAACTTATTATCCCGATAGCACATTGAATATCATGGAAATAACCACTAAAGTTTTTTTTTTGTTTAACTTTGAATTGCAACATATTGTTTACCGTAGTATAAAAATAAGCATAAATTATCAATTTTGTATACGAAAAACACGATTAAAAAAACAAATCATCTATAGAGAATATGTAACTTGATTTAGACCAACTGGTTTAGAGTTTAAGAGTTTCTCCTCTATGAATTTTACAGTCTACAACTAAAGCGAGTACGGAGGTGAGTACCTAGATGAATCTTTTAATAAAATGTAGTGCTAATATTAATCACATCATTAAAATGAATTTTTATATATGCAACCAATTAATATACAATATGTAAGATTGAGCAAAATTTAGAACATACAATGCGCAAAATGACCAACCTCCCAACCTTAGAATCCTCTTTATCTCCGATTCACCCGTGGGGAATCACCTCTAAGTCGGATCGACATCTGATCCTTGGAAACAGCATATTAGCTCATAGACTTTAAAAGCATGTTTTCTGATTGCGTCCGAAATAGCGGAATGCTTTCTTTCTCATTTAGCCTAGGCCCATCTTGGGATTCTCTAAGGCTGGTTAAGCTTTTCCTCGGCTTTTTCCGACTTTTCTCTGCCTCTTCCCAACTATCCTCTTCATTGGGGAAATTTAATTCACTCCTCCGTCTAATAAATTTCTTTCAAGGATTTACAGAAATATTGCAGGAGTTTGTTGCCTTGTCATCCTCATGGTTTGGCCGAGTGATCTCAAGTTCTCCTTTTATTCAAAATGCACAATCATTTTGTTGTTCCTCGAATAAAATATGCAAATACATTCACTACATACTCATCATAGGTCACACATGGGATTAAAAGTTCAAATGTCTAACCTTTTAAAAATTCAACACACAAATTGGGGGTATTCTGGGCCCTTAACGTGTTTAAACAACCTCACTTATAGAAAATGTTGTGTGACCAACATACTAATATATTGCTATTTTGGTTGGTTGGGAACAAGATTTACTGAAAGTATACCTAATAGTTTAGGCTACCTTGAAGGAGATCAAGTTCAGAAATATCTAAATATTTTTATGGGTTTGGCGTACACTAAAGTGTACAAATAAATAGCTATGGATACATTATAATATGTGAAAATATGTTGTTAATGTGCATTCATTTTTATACATGCATATTTGAGTGTTAACGTTTTTTTGTAAAACCTTTTGTATGAACTGTGATTCTCTATATAGTATTCATAGTTAACCTTCATCCAAAAAACCAGAATGCTTTTTGAATAGGTAGGTACACAATTTTCCATATTTTATGGTTAATTATTTCTCATGGTTATATTATTCTCCCTATTACTGTAGTTCAATTATTTCTCATGGCTATGTTATTATATTATAGAAATGTGGTGAATGTGGCATTGCATTTAAACTCATATAGAGAATATAAATTAATAAAACAATTTACACCTTTTTTCCTTCATCATCTAATCATGACATCATAGTATAGCGAGAAAATCATTTTTGGACAAGGACACTTAATTTTTTTTTAATTACTTCACTCTTTTAAGCTCCCCTGCTAACTAGACATGATCCTAATAGACATTATTAGGATAGGTGGGAATAATTAAATGGAAGAAATAATAAATAATATTTTGTAGAAGTGCATTTGCCCTTGAGGTGAATGGTCTTTAACGATTTAAAACATGGGAAACCTAATAGAAAGGTTAATTTGTCAAGTTGAGAATTTCTCTTTTCACATACATGACCATTCATCTCTTTTCGTCATGTATAAACATAAATTCCTTTGATGTGAGAAAAAATTATCTAATTTGTTATAGTTTAAGATTTGAACAAAAATTCAAAATGCACCTTGTCACAACTTAGTTGGAAGAAGCCAAATGAGTAGAAATGAGGTCTTGGGAATTTTAGAATGTGAAAAAGTTGAAACAAAAATAAGATGGATGTGATTATGCTAGAGTGTGAAGTTTCTTCACAGGTAAAGTTCGTGAGGTGGCTCACTCTCTCTTAAATAATTCCATTATTTTTTCTTAATTTGAAAAAAGTACTCTATGTTGAATAGGAGATAATGTAAAGGGCTTAACTTATTAATTTTTCCCTAAATTGGTGATAAAACAAGAAATTTTAATAAGGTACTAATTCTTTGCTTCTACATATGTAAATGTACAAAACAGCTAGGTGCATTTTTTCAATGGTTTAGGGATATTCCCCATAAGCTAATCATGTTGGTTAAGAGTAACACAAAATAGAATTATTTTGTAAAGACATCCAATTGTTAAGGTGGAAAATTTGGGTTAACATATAGAGATACATTAATATAAGAGAAAATAGGCATGGAATGGTAACAATATTTTCAGGAAGCATTCAGGGCATTATATTAGTATATCTTTAGTGATATCATTGGATAGTTTGCTCTCTTGTTGGCTTCCAATAAATAGAAGCTTACTAATGTTATCCATTAACCATGTCTAAATTTTATGGTATGATGTAGGAATGAATCTTTGGCAACTTTTATAATTAAATCTTAATTGCTCAATGCATGAGTGTTTTGAATGATTGTATTTTGAGATGGGTTTTCTGTGATTCAATTATAGAAAAGAAAAATTTTTTAAAACATGCTAAGTGCTATTTGATGCACATTTTTTTATTCTTTGCTTTTAAAGGTGTTTGAAAAAACTCATTGGATAGAGTTTGGTCTCTTGGTCATTTATTATTGAAAATTTTCAAGTGGAATGAAACTTCATATGCCATTTAAACTTGTATTTCTTTTATGTTATTTTGAAGAGAAATTTTCTTTTCAATTGTCACCAATGATAACATTAAAATACTTGTATTTATTTTATGTTGTTTTGAAGATAAACTTTTTTTTTGAATTGTCACTAATGACCACACTAAAATACTTGTAATTTATTTTATGTTATTTTGAAGAACAACTTTCTTTTGAGCTGTGAGAATGATCACATTAAAATGATGTAGTAGGTTATTTATTTATAAACTAAATAAAATAGACACTTTTTTGTTTTGTACATATTAATGATTAATGGTTCATTTGAAAGAAGGTATTTTGACTTTGATACGACAAGTGTACTCTTTATTTGATTGATATTCTCTTCATCTGACTAAAGGTGAAGAAGGTGCAATAACAAAAATTGGATAATTTCAAACAAAACTTTTTGAAAAACTGATTTAAATTGAGAAACCCATTATATATATATATATATATATATATATATATATATATATATTTATTTATTTATTTATTTATTTATTTATTTATATGTTAGCATACTAAACTCTCAAATTCATATATGAAAAAAAAGATTTCCTATATGTTTACATGAAAAAATTTCATTGATTTTATAAAAATCACATGAATTGGTCTAATGAACGATTTCTTCTTGACAAACAACAAGGATCACATGAATTGGTCTAATGAACGATTTCTTCTTGACAAACAACAAGGACGTAGTTATGTGAGTAGCATGTTATATGACATCACAGAAAAAACAGGGAAGTATAATCAATGATTTTTTCTCAAACAACAACCTATCTAAAAAGATTAGGGGATAGTGAATAGCATTTTAAATGATTTTCTTTCTAAACAGAAACTTGTCTAAAAGATGATGTAGTTATTTTAAATGTTTATTCTCAAACAACAACGTATGTCTAAAAGATCAGATTAAGAGAGGGAATAGTGAATCGCATCATGGAGATGGTTATTCTCAAACAACAACGTATGTCTAAAAGATCAGATTAGGGGAGGGGATAGTGAATCGCATCATGGAGATGGTATAGTTATTTTAAATATTTATTCTCAAACAACAACGTATGTCTAAAAGATGAGATTAGGGGAGGGGATAGTGAATCGCATCATGGAGATGGTGTAGTTATTTTAAATGTTTTTTCTTAAAGAACAACGTATCTAAAAAATTAGGGATAGTGAATCGCATGAAGACCTTGTAGTTATTTTAAACATATGTGCATATATTTGAAACTGAAAGTAAAAGTAAATACGATAGGAGAAATAAAGAGTACATTCACTAAGCCCTCATATATATAATGATAGAGTTAAGCGCTGAGAGCTGATGGTAGGGGAGTATTTATTTATTTATTAATTAATTAGAGGGGGGCGTCAATTAGCTGAAGCCAGGCCTCGCATGAGACGGGCGTCGTTGAGGTCGTTGGTGTTGGCGGCCACGAACTCGTCGAAGCTGATGAATCCGTCCTTGTTGGAGTCCACGTCCTTCATCACGCCATCAATCTCCTCCTCCGTAGCGCTGCACTTGAGGATGGCGCTCAGTTCCGATTTCGATATTTTGCCATCGCCGTTGGTGTCGAACTTGCGGAACACAGCTGAAGCGGAGTCTCGCATGAGACGGGCGGCTTTGAGGTTCTTGGAGTTGGCCTCCACGAACTCGTCAAAGTTGATGAAGTCGTCCTTGTTGGAGTCCACCTCTTTCATCACCCCTTCAATCTCCGCCTCCGAAATGACAGAGCTCAGTTCCGACTTGGATATTTTTCCATCGCTGTTGCTGTCGAACTTGCGGAACACTTCAGAAAGCTCGCGGTATTGCACAGCTGAAGCCATTCTCACGCCTGAAGGTGAAGGCAAATTATAGGATAATACTACACAAAAACTAAGACGAAGATGGCAGTGGAGCTGGTGTGGAGGAGTGGAAGCCAAGGTCATCATTATATAGGGCTCTTTTCAGTTTTGGATGACAGCGCACCAATTTCTGGGATGCTTTACGCAATTATTTTGTGATGTGCCAAGATGCCAAGAGTAGAAAATGTAATTTGATGTGCCAAGATTCTATAGAAATGTTTGATGTGACAAGATGCTGTGTGGAAATAAATGGAATGTTAATGTTTGATAAAGGGAGGAAATTTTTGCTCCTTTTGGAATTACATGGACTGACGGTTGGATTTGCAGTGAATTGCAATAAAACCAAGAAAAGCGTCACCAAGCCAGCCATGAATAACTAACAATTCTATTTTATTTTTGTTCAAAAAATAACCAACAAAATTAAACTTAAACCTAAACCTAAACCTAAACCTAATCCTCCCTGCATTCTCCAGCTGGTCCCCCTTGCGAGCACTGAAAATTCCTCGATCTCCTGTTCATCTTCCCCGCCTTCTTCCAAGTGTATGAGAATGGAAACCACAGCAGACAGCAAGAACGCCGAGGCGAGGTTGCATGGACCCGAATATTTACAATAAAATAAAAAACCATTAGAATATTTATTTATTATCAACAACCCATATCAACATCAATACTTTATTTGATACTCCATCCTCCATCCTGTGGGGTGAACAATAAAAAATAAAAATGCTGGATAAAGAGGCGGAATTGGGTATATCTAATTTAAAATATTATAATAAAATATAAATTTACTAGAATATTTATTATCAACCAGTCGTATCAACTTCAATACTTTTGTGACATATCCAATAGAATATGATTATTAAGTTTAATTGGAATGAAACATTTTCGAAATTTAATTAATTGGAGGTTTTGGTTAATTTTAATTGAGTTTACATTTAATTAAAGTTCTAGTCTGCTAGATTATGATGTGTATTTTTAAATTTTTTTATAGTGTCATTAAAGTTTATTTTAATATCATAGTTTAAAGGAATCTTTGTTGGTTCAAATAAAATGTTTTGTAATTATAGTTAAGATTGCATGCTTATAATGTTTTGCGTCTTCAAGTCTCTACCAACATTTGCACTATCTCTAATCAGCTCTCAGATAAGTCATTAATACTTAACGCTATTTTTGTTGCCTGTCCTTATTTCCTTCAATAGGGCCATACACGAGAAATTCCTCATCCACAAATAGGGTCACATAAGTTGTCAAACTCACCCAAAATCACACTCAAGACCTTTTTCACCATTAAATGGCTTTTAACAACACACCCTACACATAGTTTTATGCATGTGTTTTATATATTTATCATAAACATAACTATACAAAATGAAATTTTAATAACAAACACTGTTTCACTGTACACTCAATTTTACTAAATATTTTATATGAACAAAATAATATATTTTAAAACATCTAAGATGTAACTAGTAAAGAAATATAAAGATGTAACTAGTAAACAATAAACATCTTAAAAACATCTTCACACATTTTAAGGTAACTATTAACATGTTACATACATTCATTTTATACATGTACATGAGAAAAAAACAAGTGTCATATCAACCCCAAAGTTAAAACAAGTTTGAATTGAATTGAGGAGAAGAACTGAGGGTCGTTCTATAAGTGGTAACATACATTGAGTACTAGCCCACTTCGATATTTTGTTGTCTTTGTTGAAACATGCTCGGTGATGAGCATTGGTGTCTTTTATGGAGCCATATTTCCAATCCTTCACCATTATGTACTCTAGTTAGATGTATAGAGGAGTTGCTCAAGGATCCAAGATTTCCTAGAGAAATGCTTCAGATAGATCCAATAAAGATAGACCAATGCATAGCTTTTAAATCGTCATTTCCTAAGATGTGAATGGTTATATGATACAGAGGAAAATAGTTATTAGGGATTTAGTCCTTAAGAAATAATCTTAAATTTCAGAATCATTTTATTTTTGGCCTTGTCATGCCACCCCCATTTCTCCACTCCTCCACTCAACCTCCCCATACCAACAAGGAAAAAACAATACAAAGGTGAATAGGTCAATTAAGCAATATCCTAGACTATGTAAGAGCATGCATGCGAGGGATGCATAAGTAATAAAGATTACCCAATTTAAAAATGTTTTAACATGGTATTAAATATAGAAAAATATTATCAGTGCACTTTTCCCTAATTAATTATTAATCTCCATAAATGTTGGGACATCTTTCAGTACTAATTACATCACGGATCACAAAAGTCATAAATTTGGGAATAATCTCATAAATATTAAAATTGTATTAGCTACCAAAAAAAACCCGATAAACAAAGATGTCAATTACATTTAAATAAAATAAGTTTTTACTTTCGATCTGTTGCTCAACACATATAACTCATTGTAACTTCTAACTACTGGAACTTTATCTCAAGGGTGACTAAAGCAAAGGGCTATTATTAATATTGAATTTCTATGTTTATTTATTTAAACCTTACCATGTTGACTGTTGAACCTATTATATTGTAACGCTTATGGACAAACACACACAATACCTTGCATATATGATTCATACCTGTGAAGACTAAAACCATCTCATAAAGAACACAATGAAATGAATTTAAATAAAGTTTTTTAAGATTTCTTTTTTCGGTGGGCAAAATCACATTTCAATTTCATATATAATAATGGAGTTTAACAAGTTTTTTTTTCTTTTTGCAAAATCACATTGCAATTCCATATATAATTACAAGACAAACACAAGGCTAAGAACAACATGGTAAATACGAAATAGACAAACATATTTCAGAATCTAAAAATATTGCAGCAGATTTGTGGATACAATGACTCTTGCCACACTAACATGATGTCCTGAATACAACAAAGCCAAAAAAATAATGCTTATGCATTGACCAATTGATAATGCAGTGCATCAGATTTCTGGTGGCATTTGTTCATGATTAATACGTGACCTTACAATCCACATATTCCTTTTGATTCTTTGGCTATTGTCCTTTGTTGCTTGGTTCACAATATTTTCTAGATTGCATTTGCAATATTTTCAGAGATATGATTCTGGTGCTAGATTTTTGCAAGCTCCCGAATTTAACCTAAAATGTGTCATCGCGAAATTTGTGCTATATAATTCTTTCTATGAAGTTTGGTGTTTGAAATTTTTAGAGAAATGGCAGAAATATTTATAACATCACAACAAAATTTTCAGAGCTTGGTCGCAATATTGTCGGAATATATGATTCAGTTAGGTATTTTTTAGGCTCCCGAATTTCATCTCAAAGAGGTTATCGTGGGAAAATCTTCATAACTCTCTCTCTAAGCATCGGATTGGAATAGTGGCCGCAAGTACACGGACTGTAGTTTCTTTCCTCAATTTCAGAGCCAAAGGAGGAAACAGTGACACGTGGCAAGTCGTACAAGTTTTCTCTACTGAACGAGTCCATAATTGGATCATTGTGGAAGATTGGACATAAATTTTCCTTGAAGAATCCAAATCAGGTCAAACCTATGACATTTGAAAGAAGCTTCAAAGGGTTACTACAAGGCCAAATTTTGGATATTGAGGATCTGCAATTACAGAGATAATTCAATTTCAATATAGAGCTCCTCAAAAGAAAGTAAAAGGTGTGTATTTTTTTTCCTGAATTGCATAAGTTTTGTGAATCGATTCCAAGGGAATATTATAGAATATATATGAGTATTAGATTCTAAAATGGCCCCTAAAAATAATTCAACACCCATTAAGCCTTTAGAAGGCTCTACTATGACTCATGAAGACGAAGAATGGCAACATGACATATCAAATTTACAAGAGAAAGTGAAACAAATTATGCTCTCGCAAAGAGA
>JAXQQM020092658.1:0-104374 GCA_034641835.2 Pinus albicaulis
TAGCAGATACTAATTCTTTGGCTTCTACCCATTTAGTAACATAATCAGTACAAACCAATATATACTTCTTTTGCTTAGATGGTGGATTAATAGGTCCAATGAAATCTAAAGCCCATTTTTCAAAGGGTTCAATGAGTACCTGTGTTTGTAATGGCATTTCATTTGAAAGGGTAGGTTTCCCTACTCTTTGGCAGCTGTCACACCTTTTGACATATTGTTTTGCATCTTTGAAGAGGGAAGGCCAATAATATCCCAAAGAAAGGATTTTATAGGCTGTCCTTTTGTCTGCAAAGTGTCCGCCGCATGGTTCATCATGACATGCCTTAAGAATATCAAGCATTTCATCTTCCCTGACACATCTTCTGATCACAAGATCTGGCCCTGTTTTAAACAATTCATTAGAAATCCATGAATATTTTGAACTCTCCTGAATAATTTTTCGTTTTTCACTTGGAAATAAATGTGAAGGTAGTTTCCCTGTAACCAAATAGTTAGCAATATTTGCATACCAAGGTGTCTTAATAGTTACTGCAAATAAGTATTCATCAGGAAACTTATCCTCTACAGGAGAATCTTCTTTAGTATTCTGAATCCTAGACAAGAAATCAGCTACTGTATTTTGTTTTCCTGGTCTATCCAACAGAGTAATATTGAATTCTTGCAAAAGTAAAAGCCATCTTGTCACTCTGCCATTAGTAACAGGTTTGTTCATCAAATATCTAATTGCAGAATGGTCAGTATGAATAAAAGTTTCATAGCCTGTTATGTAATGTCTAAACTTATTAATTGCATGAACAACAGCTAAAAAATCTTTTTCAGTCACAGTATAGTTCAACTATGTGGGAGTCAAATTTTTACTGGTGTAATAAATGGCATAAGGAACTAAATCTTTTTGACCCAACACAGCTCCTAGAGCTGTATCTGAAGCATCCGTAGAAATATGGAAAGGGAGTTTCCAATTTGGTCCTCTTAAGATAGGTGTTTCAGATATTCTTGTTTTCAAAGTTTCAAAAGCTGATTGACAATCAGGATCCCATTTAAATTCACAGTCTTTTGTAACCAATTTGAAGAGTGGAGATGCTATTTTAGTGAATTTCTCTATAAATCTTCTATAGTAACCAGTAAATCCTAGAAAAATTCTAACATCTCTTTGACAATTTGGAATAGGCAACTTGGAAATGACTTCAACTTTTGATCTATCAACCTTAATCCCATCTCCTGAAATATGATGTCCTAAAAAAATCCCTTCAGTAAACATCATAAAGCATTTTTCATGGCTTAATGAAAGGTTTGTTTCTTTACATCTTATAAGAACTTTTTCCAAATTTTCTAATGCCTCTTCAAATGAATTACCATAAACTGTAAAGTCATCCATATAAACCTCTACACAATCATGGATTAGATCAGAAAAAATTCCTAGTACTGCTCTTTGGAATGTTGCAGGTGCATTACATAACCCAAAAGGAAGCACTCAGTAGGCAAAAGTTCCCCATGGAAAAGTAAATGTGGTCTTATCTTGGTCTTCAGGTGCTACCTGAATTTGATTAAAACCATCAAGAAGTACTTTTTACTGTATCTAATACACGATCAATAAAAGGAAAAAGTGATCCTTTAAAGTTTTGGCAATTCTATGTTACCCTCCTTTTAGGTACTATAACCAAAGGAGAAACCCATCGGCTATCTGAAATTGGATAAATGAAGTTTACATTGAGTAGTTTTTGGAGCTCTTCTTTCACTATCTCCCTAAGATTTGGATTCATCCTTCTTTGAGGTTATCTGATTGGTCTACTGTTTTCCTCAATATAGATGTGATGGATGCAAGTCTTAGGATCAATACCCTTCATGTCAGTATACTCCCATGCAAATGCAGTAGAATGTTTTTGCAAGATTTTGGTTAGTTCTTCTTGTTGTGATTTTTCCATATGTTTGTTGATATTCAATGTTTTTCCTGGAAAAATCTCAATGGTAGAACTACCAAACTCTTCCATAGAGTAAAGAGACATTTGTCTTGATGATAAATATTCTATGTCGGATTCCAACTGAAATTGTGTGGGGTCATATTCTGAAGATATCTCAAAATTTTCTAATGTGTTCAGAATTTGACTATCCTCACTGATTTCAGAAATGGTAAAGACAGGTTGTATAGTGTCCTCATCATCAACCCATTCATTATCTCCTACTTCTGTGATTGCTCTTGCTGGAGAATACAAATTGAATTTCTTTGTCGAATTACCATTAGAAATGTACATGTCCCCAGATCTACAACTAATAAAAGCATCAGCTGTGGCTAGCCAAGGTCTTCCTAAGATAAGTGGGTGCCCTCCTAGATTACTCTTGGGAGTCAAAATCATAAAATCTACCAGATATTCCCAAGAATCTAAGGAGACTGAAATATCTTCTAATACACCATATGGTTTAATAATTGATCGATCTGCAAGTTGCAGTAAAGTAGGTGTAAAAAGAAGGTTAGGAAGTTTTAGCTGTTCCATAGTCTGTCTACTCATAATGTTGATAGCAGCCCCTAAGTCAATCAATTTGTTTGGAATTTCTATCCCATTTATATGTGTCTTGACAATTGGACTTCCTGGATCTACATACTTCTGCATGGTAATTTTTCCCATCATAATGTCTGCAATCTTTCCTACCGGGTGGATTCTTCTTGTGTCTTTTAGCTTCCTTCCTGGTCTTTTGAAACTCAACTCCTTTATGGTTTTTGCTAGAATAGGAATTTCTCGAATGGCTTGTAGCAATGGAATCTTGATACAAACATTCTTCAATTCATCTAGAAAGTCATAGTTAGGAAACAAGATTTGTTTTTCCACCCCCTTGTCAATTTGTAGTCTTTCAGGAAAAGGAGGTGTAGATGAAGATGTTGGTTGCTCAACTATAGGAGTTGTGGGTGTTAACTTTTCTTTTTCTTTTTGCATGCTTGGATTTTGAAGAGATTCTTCCTCAGAACCCTTATTGACTTGAAGAGAGTCTTCCTCAGAGGTATCTTGCTCTTGAATATCTATAGAAGGTTTTTCTAAAACTCTACCAGATCTGAATTGTACATCATTGAGAGGAACAATCATATAGGTAGGAAATTGTTGTCCTTCTACCATGTAAGTATTCTAAGGATTCTTATTGTTAGGATTTGGCAATGGCTGAGCTGGAAGTTGATTTGTCTTTTGTTGGTATGGGAGCATGAGTTGAGGATTTTGATTTTGTTGAGAAGGTTGTTGTTGTGGAAATGGCAATGAAAGTTGTGGATTTGGGTTTGGAAGTTGTGGAGCTTGTTGATTTTGAAAAGATGGAGGATATTGATAAAATTGAGCAAATCTCCCATAAGGATTTTGCATCCCTTGTACCCATGGATGATATGAGTTTTGATGTTGGGGCCAAGGTTGTTGCCAAGGATTCCAATTTGGTGGGGTTTGGAAATTCATAGGGTTGTTAAACCCTTGAGTTTGTTGTCCCTGCCAAGGTCTTCTTGCAACAAAACAGAGAGATTCTACTGAATTTGGGTCTTCTTGAAAAACAACTTTGAGTCTAGGAATTGAAGGACAATCCTTGATCTCATGATTCTCTGAGCAAATCATACATGTTTCTACAACTTTTGCATCCAAGGGACATTCCCTTAAAGCATGTTTCTTCCTACATTTCGGACAAAAGATGGCTAAAGCATCTGTTTCTGCTTTCTGCTTGTGTTGGATTTTAAGGGTGTCTAGTTGCTCACTAAGGCTCCCTAAGATATCAGTTTTGAACTCATCAAGCATATTACCAATCTCTGCCCTACTTACTGATCCAGTTGCAGATTTGTTGGCCCTAATAAGAGAAGGATCCCTAGGCCCTTTTCCTGTTTTAGATTTTCCTCTTGAGAGATGGACACATAGTTCTGTTATATCACGAAGTGGAAGTTGAGAAATGTCTCCTTTCCCCATCATGTTTAAAATATCTATCCATTCATCTCTAATGGCTTTTAATATGAGGGCTTTCAAGGTTTTATCATCTAAGTTTCTCATCTTTGCTCTTTTCAAGTTGTATTGAAATCTTTCAAGTAAGTCTTCCAAATTTTCATCTTCTTTTTGCATCATTTTGAATACCTCATCCTTGTGATTGGTGGGCATACAATAGTCCAAGTATCTATCCAAAAATGTTTGTTTCATATCATTCCAAGTCCCAATAGATTGAGTGGCTAATCCCATGAACCATTTCAAAGCATATCCCTTCAATGTTGAAGGAAACAGTTTGAGTTTTTGAGAATCTTCCATATAGTCATAAGTTCGGCACACAACTTCAAACTCAAACATAAATGTTTCAGGATCCTCACTTCGCAATCCATAAAAGTTAGGGAGAACAGATGGTGAGATATTTTTCATTGTTGCATGAGTTTCCTCATCAACTATAGGGAATCCAAACAAATTGTCTCCTTCCCTATTTCTACCATTATTTCCTTCACCATTGTTATCTCCATTGTTTCCTCTTCTTCTACCTCCACCTCTATTTATTACTTCCTCTGCCATGATAGTTTCTTTAGATTCCTTATAGTCCTCTAGTTCTTCTACCAAGGAAGGATGAGAGAAAGTCTCTTTGTTTTCTAAGTGGATTTTAGTAGGTGGTATAGGAGAATCCTCTAATTCAGTTGTTCCTTGACTTCCAAAAATCTTAAGGCTAGGGGTAGATGGTGGTGAATCTGGTCTATGCCTTGAAGAATATGGAGTTGTGAAAATCGAACTCTTGGCTTTAGCTATAAACCTTCCCCTAGAATCTCTTGCTCTATGCATGTCATTTTTTTATATTTTTTAATAAAAGTTGGGCTAATAATTCTCTTTCTGATCTTCCAGATCACACTAGGTGCAAGAGGAGAGCATACTTCAAGAAGTTATCAAGTTTTCCCTTCTTTTATGATTTTATGTGTTTTTTTTTTTAAGAAATTGGCTACCTAGTTACACTTCCCCGGCAACGGCGCCAAAATGTTTGGTCAATTTAGTGTGTCCTAAATTGCTGCATTTAATTTGTCAATCAGGGAATCGTAAGCTGATGAAGTGCGGCGCACTATATGTGCAAGATAACCTATTTCTTAACTTTTGTCGTTTTTGGTCTTTCTAAGGTGAAATGGAAATTCTAAAATGAAAACAAGTTTGGTTATATTTGTTCAAGGAAGTGATATCTCCTATAATGATTTACCAACTTGAAACTTTAAAAGCAAATTGAAAATTACAATGACAAGACTTGAAAGAAAGTAAAAGTGTACTGCTGAAATGAAAAGATGCTGCTAATCTAATGAATCAAAACAGTAAACTAGTGAACATGAAAACCAAACTATTCTTGCTGCCAACTAAACACAAAAAAAACTATGCTTAAGGAAATTCAAAATTGCAACAAAATAAATCTAAATCAGATTACATCAATTTATCTTCTGACCCTTCATCATTAGTCCAGCTATGATTTTCGGAAGTAATCATAAACAACTTGAGTAACTGATATTTAATTTGCAGAAAGTAAACTAATACTAAACCATACACTCATAATTCAATCCCTCACCATTTGTCAGAAATTTATTGGCTTTAAATGCTTGAAGATGTCTTGCACAATTTAATATATCTAATTTTACAGAAGGAAACTAATACTAAAATACACATTTCATAAGTGTTTGGTCAATTTAGTGTATCCTAAATTGCTGCATTTAATTTGTCAATCTGGGATTCGTAAGCTGAAGAAGTGCGGCACACTATATGTGCAAGATAACCTATTTCTTAACTTTTTGTCGTTTTTGGTTTTCTAAGGTGAAATGGAAATTCTAAAATGAAAACAAGTATGGTCATATTTGTTCAAGGAAATGATATTCCCTATAATGATTTACCAACTTGAAACTTAAAAAGGAATTTGAAATTTTCAATGACAAAACTTGAAAGGAAATGAAAATGTACTGCTGAAATGAAAAGATGCTGTAAGTCTAATAAATCAAAAACAGTGAACTAGTGAGCATGAAACGAAACTATTCTTGCTGCTGTCTAAAAAAAAAGAAACTATGCTTAAAGAAATTCAAAATTGCAACAAAGTAAATCTAAATCAGATTACATCAATTTATCTTCTGATCCTTCATCATTAGTCCAGCTATGATTTTCGGAAGTAACCATAAACAACTTGAGTAACTGATATCTAACTTGCAGAAAGTAAACTAATATCAAACCATACATTCATAATTCAATCCCTTGTCATCAGTCCAGCGGTGGCTTTCGGAGGTAACTGAAGATGTCATACACAATTTAACATTTCTAACTTGCAGAAAGGAAACTAATACTAAACTACACACTTCATAATACAATCCCTCACCATCAGTCCAGCTGTGGCTTTCGGAGGCAACTGAAGATGTTATGAGCAGTTTAATATATTTAAATTTGCAGAAGGAAAACTAATACTAAACTACACATTTCATAATATAATCCCTCACCATCAGTCCAGCTGTGGCTTTCGAAGGCAACTGAAGATGCTATGAGCAGTTTAATATATCTAATTTTGCAGAAAGGAAACTAATACTAAAATACACATTTCATGATACAATCCCTCACCATCAGTCCAGCTGTGGCTTTCAGAGGCAACTGAAGATGCTATGAGCAGTTTAATATATCTAAATTTAACTACTGAAACAATTAAGCAAAACTGAGTTAAACAAAGCAATACTGAAATGAAACAGAAACTAAGAAAAACACATTAGCAGTAGAAAAATGTTAATTCCATGTCATTAGTCAAAAAGCTATGAAAATGCCCAGGCTGCCTATCTATAACCTGAAACAAGAAAACTGATAAGTGATTAACAACATAAAACATGAAAGACAGAAGTGAAATGGAAAGTAGGAAAGTTTATAAACAGAAATGAAAAAGATGAAATGTATAAACATGTGAATGGATTATGGCACAATGAGCTTTAAAGAAATGAAATAAGAACTATAAACTAATGCACAAAACCTTAGCTGAGCAGGGACCCTCTACACCAGCCTTGGCAACGATCTTCAAGTACGAATTAAGTTGGAAAACAGAGTCTTCTTATATTAAAATGCAGTCATAACAGTATGGTAATATTACAGCTCAAAGGCAGCGTAATTACATTACAGAGCAGACTTAATAAAATTAACAGAGACTAATCGGGACTAACTCTATATGCATATGCAAACGCGTTATATATAACAAAAGAAATATAACTGTCTCCTAAAGTTTATGCTAGTGTAGAACACATAGACCATTACGTCCACGGATCTAGGATCATGGCCGTGTTGGAAAATAAATCTATGAGAAGTGGATGCTTGAATTTGACTATGGAGCCATGTACAGATGTCAACTTGTCCTCCGCAAGCTCAGAAACGGCCATATGAACCTTTACGTGACACGGAACAGAGTCCTGTCACCGTAAGACTCTATGGTTGACTTCCATGTGGACGCCTTTGACCGTGGCTTCTTTAGATGAGTTTTCTCGAACCAATAGGACACGAACCATGTCCACATCATTCCTGACCTGCCCATGTGGCTCGTTTTCCTTGTAGACACCTGTAGCATAGAGTTTCACAAAATAGCTGCGGAAAGTTGCAGCAGCTGCGGAAAGTGGCAAGATTCCGCAGCTGAATGAACAAAATCTAAATCAAATAGAAAACAAAAAAATATAATTAAAAACCATGTTATATGCTCTTTTGCACATGATATTGACAACTTGGGAGGTTCAGGGGAGTGAAAAAGGTATAGAAAAGTGTATGGAAAAGATGCAGATTTGAGACTCAACATACCCCCACTGTGAAGGTGTTGCATGTCCTCATGCAACCAAAATTTTGATATTCCTTCCTTAGTTCATGTGCCTTGACACTTCAGCCAGCACATCCAATCCTCTCCTCCTCTTCCTTGGTGCTGCTAACATTCTGGGTTTCTTCATTAAGCACCTAAATTTGATATTAACCAGTGCTCTGCTCAACTTCTGGAATTTTCTTTTCAATTTCTTGTTCTTCTTTTTCCATATTCCCAGATGTAGCATAGTATTATCATGGATTATTTTGTCCAGTTTGCCTTGTTCCTTCAATGTCTCATTTTCATTTTTTGATATGTTTATTCAAAAGCTCTAACTCAAAAGTTTCCTGTTTTAGTGATTGGACTAAATCATCTTGTACTGTATGAGGCTGGATAGACGAAGTACTGGGACCTGTAGCTGCCTTTTCCAAAGATTCTATATAGTCATATACTTCCTGCTGCTTGGGGTCTATTTCAGGTGTCATTTTTATTGGGCTGTCCCCAAAATGCCGTGAAGGAGAATAATCTGGCCGAGGAGGGCTCACATCAATATCTTGCTGAGAATGGGATGGAGTATGTTCAATGTCTGATTGGGAATGAAATGAACCAGGTTCACTAACTGACTGAGATGGACTATGGTCAGCTGGGGACTGTTCAGATGTCTCCTCACCCAAATCAATGAAATGAGGACCCTTAATTTGCGTTTTCCTCAATTTCCCCTTAAGTCTGCTGCTTCTTCTCACACGCTGTGGTGCACTATCCTTTTGTTTTTGTTTTCCTTTCTCTGTCTTCTTGGCCATAGAGGACTGTTTTTGAAGATAAACTAGTCTTTCAGATAACGCTTGATTATCTTCTTCAGAAGAAGAAGGAGTTTTATGTATAGCCTCAATAGTTTTTCTTTCTTTTGGTGTTATTGGCTTCTTATCCTTGATTTCTTTCTTCTTCCTCTTTGACAGTCTTTCTTCCCTATCAGGTCTTTCAATTGCAGTAGTAGGAGTATTTTGGATTTCATCAATTTTTCTTTTTCTCCTACTTCTTGTTGTGCTACCTTCAGGAATTTCCTGAGGTTCCTCAAAGAAATTTCTAACCAGAAATTGTTCCCATGTGTCTTTCTTTTCCTTTAACTCCTTTTCAATCAAAATTTTTATAAGGCCGTGGTGATATAGATGAGGTTCTACATCTCCTAAATGTTTCTGAACAGTCACATACATTTTCTTCAAGCTATTTAACGGAAAATATGGGAGATTGAGAGCTTGATTATCTAGAAAATTCATCAGTAACCTGGTATGGTACATGTACATGGACCCAAAACGGCCTTCACATGTAATGAATTTCTGAACAACTAGCAGCAAAGTAGCCCATTCCTCTTTCAATGCATGCACAAGAATTCCTCTTTTAAAAACAATTATGTCCATACCTTGGTTTCATAAGATTGTTCTCCATGCTTCATCATTGATACTTTTATTCTTAAACCAACGCTCACCCTCCTGAAGAAGTTCCGTGGCTGTTGCTATAGATGCTTCATTGACCGCAAACTTAAGGTCTCCAATTTCTGCTTCCAAGCCATTAAATGACCTTGCAAATGCTTTTGTAACTTCTTTGTGATAACCTCTGAACTTCTGGATAAAACGCAGCCATTTTTCTTTCTTCAATATCTCCCTTACTTGCGGATATCCCTCCATGAACTTCGGTCCTTCCGGTTCTGCTCTTAGCAATTTACCCATTTCTCTTTTTGCTCTTCAAAGACTTTCATGTGTGGAGGATTCAAATGGAAATAGAACTGCTGAATGCACAGAAACGAGCTCAATGACTGTGGGAATATATTATAGAATGGGAATGAGCACAATGAACAGAATGGAGTGAGACTGTGGGTAGATATCCGAGAGTGAAAATGAGCACAATGAACGGAATGGAGTGAGACAGAATAGAAAAGGGTTTCGTGAGCATAATAGAGATATGACTGTGCAATTGACAGAGTATAACACATTCGGCAGCGTTTTGAAATTTGGTGGCTGCGAAATATTCAATCAACGGTTATGGATTTATACGGCTGTAAGAGTCCTTGGTCAAATCAAATACGTCTCATTGTCACCGGTGGAATATTGGATCATGAGTGAAAATCGGGGGTTTAATGATGGAACCGTTTGGGAATGAATGCGAGAGGATAATATGGAGATCGTGAAAGGTTACGGAATTGTCAATATAATCATTGCACATAATGGATAGAGCTCATGGTTCAGAACTATATAAAAATGTGTTTTCAATGCTATTTGAAATAAATTTTATTCATACCTTTGGAATCTTTGCCTTTTCCTTTGGTCTTCAACTAATTGCTCTTCATTGGTGTCTTGAATGCTCCATGTATTCATTTTTTATCCTCTCACCTGCATTTTATTTCATGATTATGGAAATAACATCTGACTGTACATTCTTTTTGAAAACAGAGTAGTAGCTGCGGAATCTGCTTCTGGCTGCAGAAACTGGAGTCAGCTGCGGAAACTGACACAGCTATTACTTGCATGAATGGAAATGAACAGATGACAAATGACCAGATGGAAATGGTCATGAAAAATATTTTTATTAATGAAATGGAATGAAATGGATGAAATGAAGTGGAGTGGAGTGAAATGAAGTGAAATGAAATGGAATGAAGTGGAATGGAATGGAGTGAATGATCACAAAAATTGTGAAATGAAAGAGAGATTTTTTTTTTTGGAAAATATAGAGTGTCAGGTGTTCCTGATTTTCACCCTATATTTTCTGTATAAGACTGCCAATCAGTGATTGGTTTTCAGGCTTATACAATTTTTTTTTTTTAACTGAAAAGAACAAAAGCTAGGCTGGTGGAGAAGAAGAATTCTTCTGTACCAGCCTGATTGCAGAACTTTCTTGAAACAATTTGACAAAATCCTCTTTTGAGAGTGGCTTATGATAAAATTTCAATCTATGGCCATTCACAATAAGAGGAGTTTGAAACTCATCAATGGTCTTGATTCTTACCGCTCCATTGCTAAAGATCTTGTCAATCTCATATGGCCCAAGCCAATGGGTCTGAAATTTTCCTTGAAAATATTTAAACTTGGAATCAAATAACAATGCCCAATATCCTTCTTGAAACTTCTTCTCTTTGATGTACTTGTCATGCCATTTAGTTCTTTGATATTGAACTAGATCAGTTTTTAAAATTGCTTCTTGTCTGATCTCATCTAGCTCATTCAACTGCTCCATTCTATGCTTTTGGGCTTCTGATAAGTCCATCCCCAACTGAACTGCTATCTTGAAGGTCTTGACTTGGAACTCAATGGGGAGCAGGACTTCTTTCCCATAAAAAAGTTCATAGGGAGAATGTCCTGTTGTATTTCTCCATGTAGTTCTGTAGGCCCACAAGGCTTCAGGAAGCCTTTCCGCCCAATCTCTTCTGTGAATATGAACATTTTTGGTGATGATACTTTCGAGAACTTTGTTTGTAGACTCCACTTGACCATTTTCTTGCGGATGGTAAGGAGTAGATCTTCTGTGCTTGATTTTGTATTCTTCCATCAGCTTCTCCACCAAATTGGATGTGAATTGGCTTCCCTGATCTGTCACAATTTCTCTTGGAACACCAAAGCGAGTAAAAATATCCTCATAAAGAAAATTAACAACTGAATTTTCAGTAGCAGACACTAATGCTTTGGCTTCCACCCATTTAGTAACATAATCGGTACAAACCAATATATACTTCTTTTGCTTAGATGGTGGATTAATAGGTCCAATGAAATCTAAAGCCCATTTTTCAAAGGGTTCGAGAGTACCTGTGGTTGTAATGGCATTTCATTTGAAAGGGTAGGTTTCCCTACTCTTTGGCAGCTGTCACACCTTTTGACATATTTTTTTGCATCTTTGAAGAGGGAAGACCAATAATATCTTAAAGAGAGGATTTTATAGGCCGTCCTTTTGTCTGCAAAGTGTCCGCCGCATGGTTCATCATGACATGCCTTAAGAATATCAGGCATTTCATCTTCCCTGACACATCTTCTGATCACAAGATCTGGCCCTGTTTTAAACAATTCGTTAGAAATCCATGAATATTTTGAACTCTCTTGAATAATTTTTCGTTTTTCACTTGGAAATAAATGTGAAGGTAGTTTCCCTGTAACCAAATAGTTAGCAATATCTGCATACCAAGGTGTCTTAATAGTTATTGCAAATAAGTATTCATCAGGAAACTTATCCTCTACAGGAGAATCTTCTTTAGTATTCTGAATCCTAGACAAGAAATCAGCTACTGTATTTTGTTTTCCTGGTCTATCCAACACAGTAATATTGAATTCTTGCAAAATTAAAAGCCATCTTGTCACTCTACCATTAGTAACAGGTTTGTTCATCAAATATCTAATTGCAGAATGGTCAGTATGAATAAAAGTTTCATAGCATGTTATGTAATGTCTAAACTTATTAATTGCATGAACAACAGCTAAGAACTCTTTTTCAGTCACAGTATAATTCAACTCTGTGGGAGTCAAATTTTTACGGGTGTAATAAATGGCATAAGGAATTAAATCTTTTTGACCCAACACAGCTCCAAGAGCTGTATCTGAAGCATCTGTAGAAATATGGAAAGGAAGTTTCCAATTTGGTCCTCTCAAGATAGGTGCTTCAGATATTCTTGTTTTCAAAGTTTCAAAAGCTGATTGACAATCAGGATCCCATTTAAATTCACGGTCTTTTGTAAGCAATTTGAAGAGTGGAGATGCTATTTTAGTGAAGTTTTCTATAAATCTTCTATAGTAACCGGTAAATCCTAGAAAAATTCTAACATCTCTTTGACAATTTGGAATAGGCAACTTGGAAATGACTTCAACTTTTGATCTATCAACCTTAATCCCATCTCCTGAAATATGATGTCCTAAAACAATCCCTTCAGTAAACATCATAAATCATTTTTCATGGCTTAATGAAAGGTTTGTTTCTTTACATATTATAAGAACTTTTTCCAAATTTTCTAATGCCTCTTCAAATGAATTACCATAAACTATAAAATCATCCATATAAACCTCTACACAATCATGGATTAGATCAGAAAAAATTCCTAGTACTGCTCTTTGGAATGTTGCGGTGCATTACATAACCCAAAAGGAAGCACTCGATAGGCAAAAGTTCCCCATGGACAGGTAAATGTGGTCTTATCTTGATCTTCAGGTGCTACCTGAATTTGATTATAGCCACTAAAACCATCCAAAAATGAAAAGTACTTTTTGCCTACTAATGTATCTAATACCTGATCAATAAAGGGCAAAGGAAAGTGATCCTTTAAAGTTGCTTTGTTCAATTCCCTGTAATCAATGCATACCCTCCATTTACCATTATTTTTGGGTACTATAACCAAAGGAGAAACCCATCGGCTATCTGAAATTGGATAAATGAAGTTTACATTGAGTAGTTTTTGGAGCTCTTCTTTCACTATCTCCCTAAGATTTGGATTCATCCTTCTTTGAGGTTGTCTGATTGGTCTATTGTTTTCCTCAATATAGATGTGATGGATGCAAGTCTTAGGATCAATACCCTTCATGTCAGTATACTCCCATGCAAATGCAGTAGAATGTTTTTGCAAGATTTTCGTTAGTTCTTCTTGTTGTGATTTTTCCATATGTTTGTTGATATTCAATGTTTTTCCTGGAAAAATATCAATAGTAGAACTACCAAACTCTTCCATAGAGTAAAGAGACATTTGTCTTGATGATAAATATTCTATGTCAGATTCCAACTGAAATTGTGTGGGGTCATATTCTGAAGATGTCTCAAAATTTTCTAATGTATTCAGAATTTGACTATCCTCACTGATTTCAGAAATGGTAAAGACAGGTTGTATAATGTCCTCATCATCGACCCATTCATTGTCTCCTACTTCTGTGATTGCTTTTGCTGGAGGATACAAATTTAATTTCTTTGTCGAATTACCATTAGAAATGTACATGTCCCCGGATCTACAACTAATAAAAGCATCAGCTGTGGCTAGCCAAGGTCTTCCTAAGATAAGTGGGTGCCCTCCTAGATTACTCTTGGGAGTCAAAATCATAAAATCTACTGGATATTCCCAAGAATCTAAGGAGACTGAAATATCTTCTAATACACAATCTGGTTTAATAATTGATCGATCTGCAAGTTGCAGTAAAGTAGGTGTAAAAAGAAGGTTAGGAAGTTTTAGCTGGTCCATAGTCTGTCTACTCATAATGTTGATAGCAGCCCCTAAGTTAATCAATGTGTTTGGAATTTCTATCCCATTTATATGTGTCTTGACAATTGGACTTCCTGGATCTACATACTTCTGCATGGTAATTTTTCCCATCATAATGTCTGCAATCTTTCCTACCAGGTGGATTCTTCTTGTGTCCTTTAGCTTCCTTTCTGGTCTTTTGAAACTCAACTCCTTTATGGTTTTTGCTAGAATAGGAATTTCTCGAATGGCTTGTAGCAATGGAATCTTGATACAAACATTCTTCAATTCATCTAGAAATTCATAGTTAGGCAACAAGATTTGTTTTTCCACCCCCTTATCAATTTGTAGTCTTTCAGGAAAAGGAGGTGTAGATGAAGATGCAGGTTGCTCAACTATAGGAGTTGTGGGTGTTAACTTTTCTTTTTCTTTCTGAATATTTGAATTTTGAAGAGATTCTTCCTCAGAACCCTTATTGACTTGAAGAGAATCCTCCTCAGAGGTATCTTGCTCTTGGATATCTATAGAAGGTTTTTATAAAACTCTACCAGATCTGAGTTGTACATCGTTGAGAGGAACAATCATATAGGTAGGAAATTGTTGTCCTTCTACCATGTAAGTATTCTGAGGATTTTTATTGTTAGGATTTGGCAATGGCTGAGCTGGAAGTTGATTTGTCTTTTGTTGATATGGGAGCATGAGTTGAGGATTTGGATTTTCTTGAGAAGGTTGTTGTTGTGGAAATGGCAATGAAAGTTGTGGATTTGGGTTTGGAAGTTGTGGAGCTTGTTGATTTTGAAAAGATGGAGGATATTGATAAAATTGAGCAAATCTCCCATAAGGATTTTGCATCCCTTGTGCCCATGGCTGATATGGATTCTGATGTTGAGGCCAAGGTTGTTGCCAAGGATTCCAATTTGGTGGGGTTTGAAAATTCATAGGGTTGTTAAACCCTTGAGTTTGTTGTCCCTGCCAAGGTCTCCTTGCAACAAAACAGAGAGATTCTATTGAATTTGGGTCTTCTTGAAAGACAGCTTTGAGTCCAGGAATTGAAGGACAATCCTTGATCTCATGATTCTCTGAGAAAATTATACATATTTCTACAACTTTTGCATCCAAGGGACATTCCCTTAAAGCATGTTTCTTCCTACATTTCGGACAAAAGATGGCTAGAGCATCTGTTTCTGCTTTCTGCTTGTTTTGGATTTTAAAGGTGTCTAGTTGTTCACTAAGGCTCCCTAAGATATCAGTTTTGAATTCATCAAGCATATTACCAATCTCTGCCCTACTTACTGATCCAGTTTCAGATTTGTTAGCCCTAATAAGAGAAGGATCCCTAGGCCCTTTTCCTGTTTTAGATTTTCCTCTTGAGAGATGGACACATAGTTCTGTTATGTCACGAAGTGGGAGTTGAGAAATATCTCCTTTCCCCGTCATGTTTAAAATATCTATCCATTCATCTCTAATGGCTTTTAATATGAGGGCTTTCAAGGTTTCATCATTTAAGTTGCTCATCTTTTCTCTTTTCAAGTTGTATTGAAATCTTTCAAGTAAGTCTTCCAAATTTTCATCTTCTTTTTGCATCATCTTGAATACCTCATCCTTGTGATTGGTGGGCATACAATAGTCCAAGTATCTATCCAAATTTTTTTGTTTCATATCATTCCAAGTCCTAATAGATTGAGTGGCTAATCCCATGAACCATTTCAAAGCAGATCCTTTCAAAGTTGAAGGAAACAGTTTGAGTTTTTGAGAATCTTCCATATAGTCATAGGTTCGGCACACAACTTCAAACTCAAACAGAAATGTTTCAGGGTCCTCACTTCACAATCCATAAAAGTTAGGGAGGACAGATGGTGAGATATTTTTCATTGTTGCATGAGTTTCCTCATCAACTATAGGGAATCCAAACAAGTTGTCTCCGTCCCTATTTCTACCATTATTTCCTTCACCATTGTTGTCTCCATTGTTTCCTCCTCTTCTACCTCTACCTCTACCTCCATCTATTACTTCCTCCGCCATGATAGTTTCTTTAGAGTCCTTAAAGTCCTCTAGCTTTTCTACCAAAGGAGAATGAGAGAAAGTCTCTTTGTTTTCTAAATGGGATTGAGTAGGTGGTATAGGAGAATCCTCTAATTCAGCTGTTCCTTGACTTCCAAAAATCTTAAGGCTAGGGGTAGATGGTGGTGAATCTAGTCTATGCCTTGAAGAAGATGGAGTTGTGAAAATCGAACTCTTGGCTTTAGCTATAAACCTTCCCCTAGAATCTCTTGCTCTATGCATGTCATTTTTTATTTTTTATTTTTAAAAGTTGGGCTAATAATCCTCTTTCTGATCTTCCAGGTCACACTAGGTGCAAGAAGAGAGCATACTTAAGAAATTAATAAACCAATAACTCTCTTTTCTGATCCTCCAGATCACACTAGGTGCAAGAGGAGAGCATACTTCAAGAAGTTATCAAGTTTTCCCTTCTTTTATGATTTTGTGTTTTTTTTTAAGAAATTGGCTACCTAGTTACACTTCCCCGGCAACGGTGCCAAAATGTTTGGTCAATTTAGTGTATCCTAAATTGCTGCATTTAATTTGTCAATCCGGGATTCGTAAGCTGATGAAGTGCGGCGCACTATATGTGAAAGATAACCTATTTCTTAACTTTTTGTCGTTTTTGGTTTTCTAAGGTGAAATGGAAATTCTAAAATGAAAACAAGTATGGTTATATTTGTTCAAGGAAATGATATCCCCTATAATGATTTACCAACTTGAAACTTTAAAAGGAATTTGAAATTTTCAATGACAAAACTTGAAAGGAAATGAAAATGTACTGCTGAAATGAAAAGATGTTGTAAGTCTAATAAATCAAAAACAGTGAACTAGTGAGCATGAAACTAAACTATTCTTGTTGCTGTCTAAACAAAAAGAAACTATGCTTAAATAAATTCAAAATTGCAACAAAGTAAATCTAAATCAGATTACATCAATTTATCTTCTGATCCTTCATCATTAGTCCAACTATGATTTTCGGAAGTAACCATAAACAACTTGAGTAACTGATATCTAACTTGCAGAAAGTAAACTAATATCAAACCATACATTCATAATTCAATCCCTCGCCATCAGTCCAGTTGTGGCTTTCGTAGGTAACTGAAGATGTCATGCACAATTTAACATTTCTAGCTTGCAGAAAGGAAACTAATACTAAACTACACACTTCATAATACAATCCCTCACCATCAGTCCAGCTGTGGCTTTCGGAGGCAACTGAAGACGTTATGAGCAGTTCAATATATTTAAATTTGCAGAAGGAAAACTAATACTAAACTACACATTTCATAATACAATCCCTCACCATCAGTCCAGCTGTGGCTTTCGGAGGCAACTGAAGATGCTATGAGCAGCTTAATATATCTAAATTTGCAGAAGAGAAACTAATACTAAACTACACATTTCATAATACAATCCCTCACCATCAGTCCAGCTGTGGCTTTCGGAGGCAACTGAAGATGCTATGAGCAGTTTAATATATCTAAATTTAACTACTGAAACAATTAAGCAAAACTGAGTTAAACAAAGCAATAATGAAATGAAACAGAAACTAAGAAAAACACATTAGCAGCAGAACAATGTTAATTCCATGTCATTAGTCAAAAAGCTATGAAAATGCCCGGGTTGCCTATCTATAACCTGAAACAAGAACACTGATCAGTGATTAACAACATAAAACATGAAAGACAGAAGTGAAATGGAAAGCAGGAAAGTTTATAAACAGAAATGAAAAATATGAAATGTATAAACATGTGAATGGATTATGGCACAATGAGCTTTAAAGAAATGAAATAAGAACTATACACTAATGCACAAAACCTTAGCTGAGCAGGGGCCCTCTACACCAGCCTTGGCAACGATCTTCAAGTACGAATTAAGTTGGAAAACAAAGTCTTCTTATATTAAAAATGCAGTCATAACAGTATGGTAGTATTACGGCTCAAAGGCAGCGTAATTACATTACAGAGCAGACTTAATAAAATTAACAGAGACTAATCGGGACTAACTCTATATGCGTATGCAAACGCGTTATATATAACAAAATAAATATAACTGTCTCCTAAAGTTTATGCTGGTGTAGAACACGTAGACCATTACGTCCATGGATCTAGGATCATGGTCGTGTTGGAAAATAAATCTATGAGAAGTGGATGCTTGAATTCGACTATGGAGCCATGTACAGATGTCGACTTGTCCTCCGCAAGCTCAGAAACGGCCATATGAACCTTTACGTGACACAGAACAGAGTCCTGTCACCGTAAGACTCTATGGTTGACTTCCATGTGGACGCCTTTGACCGCGACTTCTTTAGATGAGTTTGCTCGAACCAATAGGACACGAACCATGTCCACATCATTCCTGACTTGCCCATGTGGCTCGTTTTCCCTGTAGACACCTATAACATAGAGTTTCACAAAATAGCTGCGGAAAGTTGCAGTAGCTGCAGAAAGTGGCAAGATTCCGTCGCTGAATGAACAAAATCTAAATCAAATAGCAAACACAAAAATATAATTAAAAACCATGTTAGATGCTCTTTTGCAAATGATATTGACAACTTGGGAGGTTCAGGTGAGTGAAAAAGGTATAGAAAAGTGTATGGAAAAGATGCAGAATTGAGACTCAACATTAAGAATGCTTAGAAAAATCGGAAGCACAAAATTTATTGCCGGAGTTACATGATGGACCAACTGGTAGACACTTTGGAGGAGATACCGCCACTTCTAAAACCCTGCATGTTGGATATTACTGGCTAAATTTGTTTAAGGATACACATGCATATGTAACGAAATGTAAAATTTTCCAAACTATTACAATATGACAAGGAAAACCAGCCTTACCTCTCTAACTAGTCAACATTGATCAAAATTTTGAACAATGAGGATTGGATATAATAGGTGATATTTTTCCTCACTCTTCCAAGAAACATATTTTTATCCTTACTACTACAAATTACTTCACCAAGTGGGTGGAAGAAGGCAATTCTGAAAATATTATTGAATTCATTGATCAATTTATTATCACTAGGTTTGCTTACCCAATGCATTTATGTTTGAAAATGCATCTTAATTTTCAGGAAATAACATGACTGAGTTTGCTTTAAAAAGAGGGTTTAAACTTAAATACTTTTCTAATTACTATCCTCAAGGGAATGGTTTAGAAGAGTCAACTAATAAAAACCTCATTATCATTATTAAACAAGCTATTGAAAAAAGTAAAAAGAATCAACATAAAACTTCGACACAAGGAAAAATGGAAACTACATAAAAACACAACAAACTGAAGAAATTATGTTTAGTAGTAACTTGGATAAATTCTGGGATCAAATTGATCAACATATTAGTAAACCAGGATCACAAGAGGTAAGACCTCAATTTGAGAAGAAACAATCAACACTCCTGAAACTAACAAGAAGAGCTCGCTTACTGTTGGGGCTTCTTACAAAATCTATAAATACAGATGATGCAGAAGTCATATCGACATACCCCACTTCATAAATTATTCTTAAAATTGAATAGATTCCTCCTCTAAATATATTCTACAGTCCTAAGCATAGGGCCGTAATGAGCAGGAAAAGGAAGAGAAGGAGAATCGAGAAAACCCAGGTACTAGTTCCTAGAGATGTATCATTTAATTTTGCATGGAAGGATCTGTAAACAAATCCCTCTGATGAATTAACCAGGATATCACAGTTTGCAGGGGAATATGCAACAAATACCATTGACAAGGCCTCAAAAGTGCAATAATTAATCAAAGATAAAGATGATAGGATTCAAGAGTTGGAACAGGAATCGTTAAAATAAAAATAGAGCATTGATCATCACTGACAAGTAAAACTATGATAATTTCAATAGAGATTTGATGAAATGAAACTCTAACATGAAACTAAAATCAAGGTTAAAGATGCTCAGTTACAAGAAATCCAAGTTGGAATTGATCAATTGACGTATAATCCTAAAATTGATTATTTTAGAAAATAAGAAGTGGAACTTAACACCCTCCTAGCCCATCAATAGGTGGTATTTTGCCAAAAATGGGCATTAATCAATGATATATGTAATGCAAGTGATTCACTGATGAATCAATCATCCAATATGAGGACGCATTTCGATGACATTGATGAAAATATTTATGAATATATCACATGGCAAGACAATGCAAAAGGAAGAGTAGAAAACCTTCCAAGGATATAGGATTCCCAAAAAGAAATCCTCTTACAGGCTGGGATATAAAATTAAAACAAGTAGAAAGAACCATCTTCATAGCAAGAGATATCGCAAGCCATATGAATGAAACTATCAATGAAAACCTATTTGGTGCTAATATAATTTATGAATTCCCAACTAGTTCCTTGCCCGATGTTAAATTATTAATGATATCATGGCAAGAATTGTCCAAGAATAAGGAGGATAATATTAAAAAATTATCAATGTTAAATCTTGAGAAATATTGGAAATATACTACTAAAGCCACATAGCCAAAGGCTAATGTTGTGATGCCTTGCCAACACTACTTCACACATGATTCTTTTGCTCTTAGATGCAGTGTATACAAGCCATATACAAAGAAGGCCAACTCGGCCTCCTGAATTGAATCCTATGATTGATATATATGAACTAAAGAAACAAATGGGAAAAAATACACCTTCCCATTATTGAAGTTAATGTTAAAAAAACTCTACTTTGTTCCTTTTACTTGTATTTATGGATGGTTTCAAACCTCCTCAACGTTTCATGTATTTACTATTTTTAGAGTCAAAGTCTTAACTATAAAAACCCGTTCATGTCTTTAAGAAAGGGGTTTTTAATTTTGGTAAAGAAGGATTTAGAAAGTCACACAACTGTACTTTTTGAATCATCTTAATAGGAAGCCTGGACCAAGGCTATTTGTTTCATGAGTAGAGCTATGATTTATCTAGTACTTTTATCTTTATATGATTGTTGTGTTCATATGTGACTAATAGTCATATTTCTCTTTAAATTGTTTTGTTATGTATGTACTTTAAATATCACTGAGCGCTAATTCGCTATTGAATGTGTGAGATTTCCATCCCTAAATATATGTATTAAACAATTAGATATTTCATGAAATATATGTTTAAAAATTAATTTGATTAACTATTTAATAAAATTAATCATCGTACTTCCATTTACTTCTTTAAATGTTTGACGATCTATATTATCTTCCACTTAAGAAAATCTTTGAAATCGCATATTAAGAGTATAATTAAGTCATGGGATATAGATAAATAAACATATACATACTTAAGTTTGCGATTACTTCCATTTATCACTCCCATTTCACTATTTTATACCTCACACCTAATCAATTATATTTCAAAGGGAAACTGGTCCCATTATCTGCAGTCAGAGGCATTATTCCAAATAGAAAAGGAACGGTTTCAAATTTCTTGACTGGGTGGTTATCCCCGATGTTGAGGCAATGATTTTTTAGCCTTCAATAGACTATTACAGAACCCTACCCCTTCGGGGAACACCATACTCGATGTTCAATGACACCTACAAACCACCAAACTGCTAAAAACAAAACACACTGCCTATGGAAATTTATAACACAGCTTGTTTGCAGCATTTACAATGATCAACATGCTGAAAACATGACAACATCCACATACTGGAGCTTTATAACACAAATCATTATGGTATTTAAAATAATATACACATATGCACACTTTCTTAGCCAACAAATGAAAGGATACGATACTTGCATCCGTAACAAGGGAATCTAAAGGCTCACACCTCCACCCTCAAAGTAGTTCCAGGATTCACTTCATTCCCTGGAAGTCCATAATCCAATATCAAAGTCAAAGTTGCGTCCAATGTCCAGTGCTACAATCCTTCACCATTTTTTCTCTCAATGAACTGTTACCGACTCATTGTTCCATGGCACACTCTCAATGGGCATATGATTCCATCTGGAAATGCTAATGATAAAAAAAAATCCTTCCTCGAACTTCCCTTCTCTGCTACATAGTGCCTCGGAAAATCCGGTCACCCCCTTTTGTGCAGTCACACACCTTCCAAGTTCTATTGGCATCCCCATCCCATGAATTCCATCCCTTGGCAAAGCTTCCTCCCATCAAAAGGTAAAACAGCCAAGGCATATTATACTTTCCTCAAAACCATCATACCAATCATATCATGCTCATGGAAATCAATGGACATTATTGGGTACCAATGTCCCACAATGTCCATTTTCCTGAAATGCTTTACCAACATAATGATGGATGTTTCAATTCCTTTTGTTGTCACTGCTAGTTCTTGCAGTCAGTTTCAACCATCCAAACTTAGCATTACATGCTTTCCTGTACCAAGCACATAATTTCCATTAGATTCAAAATAAATTGAAATAAATTCAAATGATACCTTATTGGTAGCTCTTCGATAAGGTACACTTGCAATCCTGTTTACTTCCTGCCACAACAAGTTAAACAGGTCGTTTGATCAAATCATAATGTATAAACATATCACATATAGTTAGCTCAAAATACAACCATCGTAAATTAAAATCATGAATCGCATGAGATCACCATAAACCGTAATCATAAATCACATGTAAGCATCATAATTTAGAATCATATATCACATGCATAATAGAGCTGAAATAAAATACTGATACTTATCCGTCATTAGTCCTTACTTCTTCCTTTTTTCTTTTTGTACACACATCAGATCAGTTTCCAAAACCAGCAAGCACCCAATGCCTTCTCCTCAACCATGTGCATGTACAAATAATGTGCATCAGACACATACAACCATACACAACATACAACACCATGCAATACATGCACCTACATTGGGTGTACAAAAAAACACAATATGTACACCTACTTACGGTGTGCAACACAACACATACACCTACACCAGGTGTACAATACAACATAATGCATATACATATACATAGTACAACACAACCAATACACATGTCACGATACCACAACTACACCATGCACATGCATAGTACTACATTCCCACAACACAACATGTACGACATGCACACGATACCACATGTATGCCAGTACCATATGCACAACATGTACACAGTACCACTTGTACACAACACTAGTTTCAAAACATGTGCGTAACATCACATGTACACGAAAACACTTGCACAACATGTACACAATGCCAAATGTACATCGCACCACCTGTACAATGTTTACACAATACCACATGTACAGAACACCACATGCATAACATGTACATGAAACCACATGTACACATCGACACATGCACAACATGTACATGAAACCACCTACACACAACACCACATGTACAACAGGTACACATAACCATGTGCACACAACACCACATGCAAAAGCATGCACACAAAACCATTTGTACTTAGCAGCATATGTACAAAACACACACAACACCATATGTACATAGCACTATATATACAACATGTACATAGCACCATATGTACACAACACTGCATATCCAACATGTGCACAACACCATATGCACAAAACACCACATATCCAACATGCACACAATATGGTATGTACACAACACTGCATATCCAACATGCACATAGCACAATCTATACCTAGCACTGCATATGCAATATACACACAACACCATATATACAATAGGAATACAACATCATATGTACACAATACTACATATGTTACACGTACACATCACCATAGGTGCAATCACTAAATACAAAACATGCGTAAAATATACACTATAATAGTACTACACATCCACAAACCACACAATTACCCCACATGCAACCTTTCTTCTTGTGTCTTTTCACTATTCATGCTTATGTTATCATGCCGCAGACCACACTACTTTCACTTTGTTGATGTACCCGTCAGCATTAACTATCCATAACATAAACATAGGCATAGTACAAGCATATAATATCAATTCATGTCCACATTATACTTACCTCATAGATCTGTTAGAGTTGCTTTTTCCACTTGATTCTTTTTAAGAATAAGAACCTCTTCATGCCATCTATTATCACTGGAAAATTAGAAAAGTAGAAATGACATTACAAAATGTCAATTAGAAGGATTTATAGGGCTGAGAAACATTAAAGGATCTAAAAAATTTAAGCAATCTCTAAGGTCAAGAGGAAAAAACCAAATTTCACACCAAGTACTCAGGAAAAATGTGCCTTTGCGTGGATTTCCCTCAAAAATTCGCGGAGTCGTGGAAGAAACCATCTGAGACCACTTGGCACACTTTAGGAAATGATCCTCCACTTGATTCTGCCTAAGGACAACTTCCTAGAGCCATCTTGGACCTCAAGTGAGCACACAAAAGAATCAAGTGATTACATAAAGGAATCAACCCTCTCTCTTGGGTCACCATCCACCGATGTACCAAGAGAGGGAAGAATGATTTGAATTTTCCTATAAATTGCCACCATGAGAAGAAAAAAATGAGAACACATTGTTATGTTGGCCAAATTTCCCATGAGAAAACCAAAAGTGTGTAATCCAGAGCAGCAATAGAGTTATGGGATTTAGTTGTTGGCCACCCAATAACTTCAATCCCTTTGAAGAAGAGAGAGGCCTTTCGACATCAGCTCAAGGGTAAAATAATTCCTTGCATTGGGTCTTATAACTCCATAGTTCTAAGGATCCTTTGGCAAGGGTGTAACGTTCTACCTTTATTTTACCACTAGCGGTCAATAAGAGGGGATTTTATTCCACCGTTTGCATTATTGTCTTGTTCGAATCATTGTGAGATTTTGTTTTTGTTTTAGTTTAGTTGTGTTTCTTATCCTTATATGCTATATACTACATTCCATGATTTAGTGTGTTTTATACATATTAGCATGTGTTCAGTAACCTGCTAACCATTTTTTCTGTCTGTGACCATAGCTTTTAGGCTGCAACAATTCCTACCAAGCACTAGTGGATTGGTACACTTGTGCACCAAAACCACCACAACACCATCCACCTGCATAAGCAATAATTCCTCCACAAGAATGATCCATAGCAACGCCATCATAAATACATACATACATATATAATCATTATCATAAAACAATCATCATCCTGTCATGCAACAACATACATACACACATATATACATATGAACATTTATCATCAAACAATCATGATCCATGACGACCCTGTCAGACATGACATACATACATACATACATACATGTATACATTTATAAACACCAACATAATCATGATCACATCACAATTACCAGATAAGATAAGGTCAAAGTTAAGAGAAATCCCTTTATGCATGCATAGTATGCAAAAAATTGAGAACAACAGTTCCCATCATATCCAAGTCATATAACACCTTAGGTCCATTCACTTTACCTACTCTACCACTATAAATTTACCCAACGGAATCAACCAATCCAACTGACTGTCATATTATTTCCTTTCACTGTGTTTACTCATGCACCGAGCTTCATCTGTGTCTTTCATTACCTGCTAGGTTTCATTCAGCTCTCCCAAAGGTCCATTAACTTTTTCCATTCCTAAAAATTTCCCAAGAATCAAAACATAAAATAAAATCACAAGAAATAAAAGAAGAAAACCATGGAAAACTAATAGCAATATGACACCATGAACAAAGTGGCATACTCATTCACTAGACACAATCAAGACAAAGAATCAAGAAAAAACAAATCACAACAGACCATAAGCACAAGAATAGAAACAAACACCATGACTCAATCCCCATGGGTTCCCAATGCTTCCAAGGGGAAGCTCAACCTGAGTCTTGTTTCAATACTTCATGGAAATATCTTTGCCATACAATCCTGCATCATACTTCCATAAAAATGTAAATTTAAATGCATAATTAAATATAACAATATAATGATTATCCTAACTTGTTGTGCCAAACAAATTTCCTTGTAAATGAACACGTCCATGCCATATATCAAGGGACTCCAGTTCCCTCGATGGTTCCAAATATAACTAGAAACTAGCTATTATACCTTTCAAATACATGCTCTTGAATCTAGCACATATCCACATAATTTTAGATGAAATCAAGTTTAAGAAGACTTACCGTTTACATGGAATATCCCAATGAATTCTTATCCAATTCCTTAATTTTACTATTTAATTTACTACAATTGAGTCTTACTACATGTTATCACATCACCCAACTATTAGTTATATAAACAATTCAATGGTTACCTTGTCATGGAATACCAAATCATGTTTCCCTGCAACTGTTCACACATGTCAATCACATGTTCCAAATATAAAGACATCAGATCTATTAACTAAAATCAGCCTTTACGAAGTATAAAAAACATATCATAATCAACTAACAGTCATAAGACATAATGATACAACTATCACCTACTTATACTCAAGTACACATCAAATATTTCAACACATACATATTAGTAAAACCATCTCAAAACAAGATCATTACTTCATGCAATGTTATAGATAAAAAATCATATCATACAACTAATAAAACATTGAAACAACATATAGATGACATATTAAACACCAATGATCCGGATTTATGCAGGAACACAACAAAATAAACATATAACCATAAATACAAAGATGTAGTGGAAATAACACTTCATTTCATTAATATCAAAGAACGGAAATTTGCTTACAGACAGAATGGAAATAAAACTAGCTAGGGTGCTCGTAGCTATCTCTGAGAAGATATGTGGCTGCTACAGGCCTCTGAACTGAGTTAAAATGAGGCTCGAGGGCCTATTTATTATTTAGAAACAATGGGAAATCCTAAACAGCCAAAACCCTAACCCTAGGAGATGAAGCGCCAAAACTATGGGCCCTGTTTGGGTAAATTGGTGTTTCAACTTCCCAGGGGCGTAACTTTGGCATACGATCTCCGTTTGACGCATACCATACCTCGTTAGAAAGATCTATCCGAGGACTACAAATTTGGAACGGGCAACATCGGTCCATGGACCCATGTTGCCCTCCGTTTTCCCAAAAAACGTCGTTTAGGGCCTCAAAACGGCTCCGGAAGTTTAGGACCCGAAAACTGCTAAAAATAGTAAACTGTGCCGAAACTGAAAAACTGAAATAGACAATGGTGGAGCCCCAAGTGGAATAGGCGGGTGACCACCAATATCCACCTGGATCATTCCTCCCCCCTTAGGAAGCAATGGTCCCCATTGCGTTAATTTCTTCCATGAGATGAGGAAATTTCTGCTGAACTTGGTCCCTGGTGAACCACTTTCCTTGGTGCAGGAGTTGGCCAGCTTTGACAACCCGATATAGTTGGATCTTCTGCTGGCGAGTGTTCTTTATTTGCATGTCCATGATGCAATCTGTGGTGGCCTGTTCCATGCAGTCTGGATTTAACTCAGTTGGTGTGAGTTGTTCTGCAATGTCCGAGGTGTCCAGTAGAGGTGGGAAGTAAGGACAAAGGCGATCCACATTGAAGACTGGGTGCAGACCAAGGAATGGTGGAATACTAAGCTCGAAAGCATTGTTCCCTACAGCCTTGGTGATGGTGTACGGCCCGTATCGGAGCGGGCGAAGCTTGCGGTGAGGTCCAGTGAGGCGCTCCTTCTGCAAATGCAGCCATACTTTGTCGCCCACCTCGAAGTTGTGTGGCACCCGGTGTTGATCATGGCGCTGCTTGTACTTCGCATTGGCTCTGTCCAATATATCATGAACCTGTTGGCGGATGTGTTGAATGCGCTCGATGAAGCTACTTGATTTGTCAACTTCAGACTGGACATGAGCTGAATCGGCCTGAGCAGCTGCAAATGGCATGGCTACGTCAATGGGACATAGTGGCTGGAATCCCAAGCCCACCTGAAAGGGGCTATGGCCGATTGAATTGTGGAGAGCCCGATTATAACTATGTTGTACATAAGGGAGGCTCTCGTCCCATGTGCGTGGATGCTTTGAATTGTACATGCGCAGAATGTGTACAATAATTTTGTTGACGACCTCTGTCTGGCCATCTGTTTGGGGATGGAAAGCTGTGGACTTGGTGAGCTTGGTATCCAACATCGACCAGAGGCTGGACCAAAATGTGCTGAGGAACCTGCTATCCCAATCTGATATGATAGACTGTGGGATCCCAAAGTGCACCCACACTCGTTCAAAGAAGAGTTTAGCAGTGGCTTCTGCTGTGATATTCTTCTTGCAAGCCGCCATAATGGCCATCTTCGAGAATTTGTCGACGACCACAAAAACACAGTCATTTCCCTGCTTAGTAGAAGGGAGGCCCGACATGTAATCCATGGAGATGGATTCCCAAGGTCGACTAGGGGTAGGTAGAGGAGTATATAGGCCTTGCTTCTTGATGGTCGGTTTGGCAATGGCACAAGAAGTGCAGGATCTGATGTGCTTCTCGACATCCTTTCGAAGGTTCGGCCAATAGAAATACTTCTGCAGGACTGCTACTGTTTTCTCGACCCCGAAATGCCCAGCGACTCGACTGTAGTGTGCTTCCCATATCATCTTGGCACGCTCGCTTGAAGGAACACAAAGGTGTCCCATGTGACATAAAAGTGCATCTTGAAGGTGAAAATTTGGAACTTGCGTACCCCCCAAGAGTGCCTTGTAAGTTTTGCCGAATTCTGGGTCACTCTCATAGAGAAGCGGCCAATCAGAAGTCTCGTGCCCATAAGAGTTGAGCACAGTGGTGAGCGCCACGATCGGTGGTCGGCTGAGGCAGTCTGCAACATGATTGGTGCTACCCTTCTTATACTTGATGTTCAAATGAAACTGCTGCAGATATGTAGACCACTTCTGATGGCGATCATTCTGCAACTTCCCTTGTGTCTGTATGAACTGCAGGGGCCTGTGGTCTGTATGGATGATTGTTTCCTTCCCCAAAATGTAATTCTTCCATTGTCGACAAGCTTTCACAATGGAGTACATTTCTTTGTCATATGTGGGGTACTTGCGAACTGTGTCAGACAATGTCTCACTGTGAAATGCCACTGGATGTCCCTGTTGAGTAAGAACCGCCCCAATAGCATAGTCAGAGGCATCTGTCTCGATCTCAAATGGCTGTTGCAAGTCTGGTAAAGTGAGCACTGGGGCAGAAAAAAGGCGATTTTTCAATTCTGTGAACGCCTTCTGTTGAGGTTCCGACCAAAAAAATTTTGCTCTCGCTCCTCCCTTGATGACTTGACTCAAGGGCCAAGTGATAAGAGAGAATCCCAACACGAACCTCCGGTAGAAATTAGCAAGACCCAGAAAGCTGCGAAGCTCTGTTATAGTGGTTGGGGCTGGCCAATCCCGAATGACTTGGATCTTGGCTGGATCCACATGCACCCCCCTTTCATCAATAATGTATCCCATATATTGAACCTAGGTCATGCCAAAAGTGCACTTCTCCAAATTGGCACACAACTTGTGTTGCCACAGTGTTTGGAGGACTTGTCGGATGTGGTGAAGGTGCTCTTCCCAAGTCTGGCTAAAGATCAGAATGTCATCCAAGTACACCACTACAAATGAGTTGGTGAATGGTCGCAAGATGTCGTCCATCAACCTCATGAAGGTTGTGGGAGCATTCGTCAACTCAAAAGGCATGACCAGCCATTCGAAAAGGTCTTCCTTGGCTTTGAAGGCAGTCTTCCACACATCGGAGGGTTCAATTGGTACCTGGTGATACCCCGACTTCAAGTCGATCTTGCTGAAATATTTTGCACCTTTGAGTTGGTCCAGAAGGTCATCAATCCATGGGATCGGGTACCTATTGTGGACAATGTTCTTGTTCAGCGCCCAATAGTCAATACAGAGTCTCCACGTCCCATCCTTCTTCTGTACCAATACGATGGGGCTCCCACAGGGCGATGAACTTGGTCGGATGTGACCTTTCTGTAGCAACTCCTAAATTTGCCTCTTGATTTCATCGTTCTCTAGAACAGAGTGCCGATAGATAGGTCCATTGGGTAGTGGCGCACCTGGGGTCAGATCAATTGGGTGCTTGACCTGACAGTGCAGAGGAACCCCTGTAGGTGAGGTGAAGATGTCCCCGTACTCTTCCACAACCTTATCCATTTTTTGTTGTCGAGTAGAGGAGCACTATCTAGAGGTCATGGCCACAATATTCTTCTTGCCCTGGGGGCGGATCATCAGGAAAACGAATTTCCTAGTTTGGGAAATGAGCTTATTGCATTGTTTTGCAGTAACCAAAGAGATAGCGGTAGGAGGTGGTACCTCTGGTATCCTGTATAACTTATTTCCCAAAGTAACAATAACAGTGTGAGGCGGAGACTCATACACAGCATGACTCTTCCACAAGTATTTTTGTCCTAATAATACATCAAAAAAATCAATAGGAGCAATGTCACATAAGACCTCATCAGTGAAGGGCTTAATGATATAGGGAAGGCGGCACTGCTGGCTGACGCGGAGATCTCGTCCTTGGTGAAGCCACCCGATGGTGTATGGATGTGGGTGAGTTGTGGTCAGAAAGCCCAACCTCTTCACGGCATCTACTAAAATGAGGTTCTTTTGGCTCCCATTATCGACAACGAACTATATTGGGGAGCCCTTTACCCACATCTGGGAGTGGAAGAGACGGTCCTCCTCCTATGGATCTTCCGGTTCCTCCTTCTGGATCTTCGTAGTGGCAATAGTGGAGTTGGGCTCTGCATCAATAATTTGTTTCCCTTTATCATTCTTCTTGTCATGTTCTGATTCAGAGTCGGAGCATGCATATGACTCAGAAGCCCTCATCTTAGCCACCAGCGATTGCTTGGCCCAACACTCACTTGTGTTGTGAGTGGAGCTCTTATGGAACTCACACCACTTTCTCGTGTCCTTCTTTGGCTTTATGGTGTTGTTATTTGCTTGTGGCTTCGATAGTTTGTCTTGAGTTTCCATGCCTTGGCTCTATCCCTTGTTCTGCGGTTTGGGAGCACCTTTCCCTTTCTTTTGATTCTCAGATCCAAAGTCTCGCTTCTTCTGTTTGAATTTCTACTCAATCTTGGCAACATACCGGTATGCCGTACCAAGCGAGGAGATGTCGAGGAACTCCATTTCCTCTTGAATGTATCTGTGTAGACAACTGCGATACTTTAGCACTAGATGTTTCTCTAAATCTTTGATACCCAACTTGGTGTGCAAGGTATGGAACAGATTCGTCAGCTCATGCACATCTTGATCCTTTTGTTGTCGCAGCGTGGTCCATTGTATGTACTTGTCCTCATATCTCCCCACGATATAGTATTGTTCCTTGATGGCGTCTCAGAAAGAATTCCAAGTGGGTATGGCCGAGAACAGAGAGGGTTTTGTCTCATCCTTTTTCTCACAGTGGGTTTCCCACCAGTCCTTGACATGGGGGGCAGCTTTAAGGAGTGCAAAAATAATCTTCTCCCTGTCGGAAAAGTCATGAATCGAGAAATATCGTTCTAATAGATTCAACCATCTATCTACAACATTTGCATCTATTTGACCCTCAAATATGGGAATGTAAAAATTTACTTGTACCTTAGAAGGAGTCGCACCTCCAGAGTGGCTGTTGGATGCAGATGCGCCGCCGGTGGGCAGCCGTTGAAGGATCTGGGCAAAGTTATCCATCATCTCGTTCCTTTGTTTTTTGAGGGCCTCCTCGAGAAATATTTTGATAGGATTTCCTACTCCCTCATCTTTATTTTCGACCCCCATGGGCGTCCGTCGTGGTTTGCGAGGTTGATCTTGCAAAGGTTCCACCAGATCGAGCCCTAAATCCTTATACCCCGACCTTGTTGGGGACATGCAAAGAAGGATCGAGAAAAAGCAAACCGCTCTGATACCACTGATCCGGATTTATGCAGTAATGCAAAAAAATAAACATATAACCATAAATACAAATATGCAGTGGAAATAACACTTCATTTCATTAATATCAAAGAACTGAAATTTTCTTACATACAAAATGGAAATAAAACTAGCTAGGGCACTGGTAGCTATCTCTAAGAAGAGATGTGGTAGCTACAGGCCTCTGAAATGAGTTACTATGAGGCTCGAGGGCCTATTTATTATTTAGAAACAATGGGAAATCCTAAACAGCCAAAACCCTAAACCTAGGAGATGAAGCACCAAAACTATGGGCCCCGTTTGGGTAAATTGGTGTTTCAACTTCCGGGGGACGTAACTTTGGCATACGATCTCTGTTTGACGCATACCATACCCTGTTAGAAATATCTATCCAAGGAATACAAATTTTGAGTGAGAAACATCGGTCCATGGACCCATGTTGCTCCCTGTTTTCCCAAAAAACGTCATTTAGGGCCTCAAAATGGCTCCAGAAGTTCATGACCTGAAAAACTGCTAAAAATAGTAAGTTTTGTAGAAACTAAAAAAATGAAAGAGACAATGGTGGGGCCCCAAGTGGAATAGGCGGGTGACCACCAATATCCACCTGGATCATACAACTAATAAAACATTGAAACAACATATAGATGACATATTAAACACCAAGCACTCAAATACCAAATAAACGACTTAATCGGACATTCAAGCACCAAGTATACAACATAAGAAAACCCATACCTAAGTGAATCTAAGGGGAGGAAATATTGTATGCAAAATCAATCTAGATTAGCACAATATAACTTCTCTACACGTAAAATCAAACATAAATAAGGCCATGATTTCCATAACAATAAATAGCTAACATGTTCACATCATAAACTCATAAAAAATTGTCAAACAATTACTTATGCACAGTCAGTCTAGATTACTACAACACAATATATTGACTCATACGTGAACATAGTAACCCTATCCATCTACATAGGCCAATCCAAATTATCATGATACACATAAAATCAATATATTAATGAAATAACCCTAATCATCAAGTTAACTAACATATAAATATATTGATTCATACGTAAACGTAGTAACCCTATCCATCTACATAGGCCAATCCGAATTATCATGATACACATAGAATCAATATATTAATGAAATAACCCTAATCATCAAGTTAACTAACATATGACAACACCAAGTTAATCATATAACATAATCATCAAGAACATATAACATAGACAATGCATATAACAAGTTACTATCATGCATGACTAACCCACACATGTGCATAGACTAAACTCATTAACTAACATCTATCATGTATGTAACCATAACAACAATAAAATGAAAAACATATATAGAAGAAACCCTAATTCATATAACAATCCATGAATCACATACTTGCATTCCAACCATACAAAATTTTATGACGATATACTCTTACCCCAAAGTCCATTGTTGCAACTTCACTTAAATTATTTACATCTCATACTCTATCTCAGCCAACACATTAGCATCATAACATACCAATATCATCATGATGACCTAATTACAAACAATGATCTTATGCATAAAAACCTCAATTAAAGTACCAATGCAAAATTGACTATATGCACCCACTTCACATGTATAACCAATTATGAACGACCAATGCATGTTCAACATATGACATCACAAAAGAAAGTATACATGGATAACACCGTAACATGACCAATATGTAACCCTAGCATAATAAAGCAATGCATGTACAATATGTAAGCAAACGTTCACGAACAATACACAAGCATGAGCAACACATAGCCATTCATACACTCATGACAACATGTTGAAAACAACACCATCAACCTTCACATGGTGACATCACTACAACCATGATCAAAACCATGAAAATGAAACAAGCACACATAGAACATAAGCATACTAAAAACATATTAAACCAACATAAATGCATGATCAACACACTACCCATCTAGTCTGAGGGTTGAACCATGCTCTGTTACCACTCTGTAACACCCTATTCCAAAATCTACCCAAATAACCAACCAACCAATGGAAACATGTGACGAGAGGCTACAATAATGAGATTCAAACTCCTAGGTGACCTTAAGGAAGTGGAACCGATGGAAACACAACATATAGATATTATACAACAATAACAACACCTCTAAGAGGTAACCCAACCATTCATTCCTCTTACCCCTAGGTCACACTAACATTTTGACCTCTTTGAGCCATAGCCACAAGCACAAGTTTGCATGCCTGCACCAAGGAGGTTATATTTGCAGGCATAACACTACATGTTAGAGAATAGGGTCCAAAATACTCAGTTATGTTCTAGAGTACCTGAGATTTGAGCCACCTTTTCAGGCTCAGAACCCAATTCTCTTCCAATAACTTCCTGAAAAGTTCAAAGATGATAAATAATGACAAGAAATTGATACAAAAGAAATCACATCAATAAGAACTCATCTAGACCCCTCCTATTCATGACATGAATTTTGTCAAACATGTCACAAACATTGAAACTATAGGTGTAAACAACTGATCTGAGCATAGGGGTATCATACTTATCTAAGAATTGCTAAGAATAATTTCTCCCTTACATCATTAGCTACAATACAATCTATTTGACCATAAATACATTGTGCATTCATTTACAAATAAAAACATGGAGAGAGCCATACATCATCACTGATAAAATGCATGCTTATAAAAAACATATTAACAACATAAATACTATGGATACAACAACAATATAATCCACATATAAATAAATACATTTTCATACCAAATACTAAAGGAATGATCTCTTCATTACTGAATGTAAAAACCAACCCGATATGAAACTTCCACGTTCCACCTGACCATAGATTGGCTGAGCCAAATATCTCTTCAGCCAGCCACCCCCATGCCATTTTCCAAACATGAATGTGGGATCTCGTCAAACACATCAATCACAATCAATCCAATGCTTCCAGAGGAAAAACCACCTAAACCCGTAACCAGTGATTCCACCTCATGATCGAACATAAAAACCATCACGGATTGGTCTCTATCCAAGTTGTTCCAGGGCTCCTGAGTGTTTGTTCCAATCGGGGCTTCCAAGACTAGTAACTCAACCCCAGTTTTTACAGGGCTTCTAGAGCATTTTTCCAACCAAGGCTTCCACGACTAGTCAATCAACCACCTACGGCTTCCAAAGCATTTGTCCAGCCAAGGCTTCCAAGACTAGTAACTCAACCATAGTTTTCCATTGGGCTTCCAGAGAATTTGTCCAACCAAGGATTCCAGGAACTAATAATAAACCCATAGCTAAAGGAATCATGAGAACCAACCAAAAATAAATAAATGGAAATAAAACCACAACACCATGGCTATCTAGGAAGTTAGAAGGTTAGTAAAATCCACACGCATACAACATGCATGCCAAAATTATTTAGGAAAATAGAGATGGAACTCGGTACCTACAATCAAAATCGATGTAGCTACTGATACTGATGATCGATTACACTTTCCTAATCTTCCTTTGCATTCTTGCTCCAAATCACTAAGTATGCCACACTCTCCAAGAGATCAAAGAAAAATATAAGTATCCAAGAGTATGAGAGAGAGAGAGAGAGAGAGAGAATAATGAGAGCTCCAAAACTGAATTGACCAAAATTTTACCAACTAATCCTTAGAAGCCTTTTTATTAATGAGGCCTCTATTTTCTTAATTTTACATTATTTTCCTTCATTTTCCTCCTCACATGAAACCCATGACCTTTCATATCCATTTTCTCCTAATTTCCATTATTTTCATAAATAATTGTGCCAAAAATGCCATTTTTCCTTTCCAAATACTTTACCTTTGCCTTTTCTAAGTTCCTTAGCCATAATAATCAAAATGAAAACCTACTAGGATGTTTTTCCCACCATTAAGCTTGGAATGCATGTCCCATCACAGATTTTTAACTATGGTTGTTACAATGTGTTCACCAAATACATGAGTGACCCACAAGTTGCCTGTAGATGGTAGCATCCACTACTTCACCTAAAGTAACATCCTCCTTCCTCCAGTTTCCTTCTAGAGGAGTCTCCATGGATTTTTTGCCCACCATGTGGAAATTCTTCAAAATCTCTAATAGGCATACTCTCCTTGAGATATACATAACTCCCCATCTCTTTGCCAAATTTCCAATCCTAGGAAATAGTGCAATATCCCTATGTTGTTCATATCAAATTATATTGAAATATAATATTTAAAAGACTTGATGAACTGCTTATCACCTATCACTATCAAATCACTGACATAAATTAAAATGATCAAAATTTTACCTTATACCACCATATAGTAAAGGTTCACATTTTCTTCACTCTTGGTGAATCCCAACCCGGTGAAGTAGCTGTCGATATTAGTGTACCAAAAATGAGGTGATTGCTTCATCCCATACAGTTATCTCTTGAGTCTACACACATGTGAATCTCTATTGAAGGTCTCAGAACCTTCTGACTGCTTAATGTATGCCTCTTCCATAATTACCCCATTGAGTAAGGATGTCTTTACATCCATCGGATATATCTACCATCCCATCTGTACTAAAAGTGCAATGATGGATATGATTAATGAGTACCTTGTGCAAAGGTCTCATCATAATCAATCCCCTCCACCTGAGAGAACCCTGTGGCCACAAATCTGGCCTTGTGTTTCTCCATACTCCCATATGCTGCCTGCCTCACCCTGTAGACCCACCTGGATCCTACAATTGACTTCCCCTCCATTCTTATGACAACTTCCCATGAAATGTTTCTGATAATGGATTCATACTCCTCAACCATGGAATCAAACCAAATTGGTTGCTAAGCTTCTTCCTCAAAATAGGATGGATCTATATCTACACTTTCGCTCATAAGATCCATGCAGCCAGTGTACCGCTCTGGGGACCTTCTCTACCTATGTTGTGATGTGGGTACTCCCACATTATCTCTAGCATCAAGCACCAACCTGTCAGCCTCTCTGGTGTGCTTCCTTCCATCTCTAGATTTATCTTCATGAGTGGGGGCTTCCACTCTCTACTCCTTTGTTTGTGGCTGATATGCATCTAGAGGTTATTCTTTTGGAGCTAAGAGCTCCTCAACTGCATTCAACTGAAGATCCCTCTCAAGGGAAATTAAAATGGCCTTATCTTCATTGAATTTCACATCTCTTCTGACTACTCTCATCATGTGTGCTAGAAAAGTACACCCAATTTTTGTGAGGTGTATCGCTGTACCCCAAAAATATTCCCAACTCAGGTGTTGGCTCTAGCTTCTTCCTCGAATCTTTGGTTACATGACAATAAATTGATGAACCAAAAATTTTAAAATGCCACACATTTGGTCTCTTACCTAAAAAATATTCTGATGAGGAAATGTGTTCTACACAAATAATTCTGTGTTGCAAGCTTCCACCCACAGATGCAATGGTAGGTCTTGATCATACAACATTACTCGTGCTACTCCAACACTAGTTCTATTATTCCTTTATTCAACCCCATTATGTTGTGGTTTATGAGGTGCTATTAATTCCCATCGAATTCCTTATGAAGAACATAATTTATTGAATTTTTTTGAGACATATCTCCCACCATTTTTTCTCTTGAGAGCCTTAAATTTCTTCCCTATATCTTTCTAAAAAAGTGATTTGAACTCACAAAACTTTTATAACATCTGATATTTCTTCTACATGAAGAAAATCCAACACTTGTGTGAAAAATAATCTACAAAAATCACATAATACCTGTGTTTTTCTATGGAGTTTGTCGAGAATGGTCCACACACATCTGAGTGAACTCTCTCAAGGGTCATCTTTTCTCAACTTTAATTATCGTGAAAGGTGGCTTTGGTGTACTTTTCCAATGTACACCCTTTGCATGTATCTTGTTGCTCAAGTGCACCCTTTGGAATTCGTATAGAAATATACTGCATGATCTTCAAAGGACCATGATGTAGATGTTGGTTTGGTTTGGGATGACCTAGGTTTGATCTATACTGGGCACCAAAAAAAAACATTGATTACTGGCCCTTTCAGAAATGACCTGCAAGCATATCACAGTCTCACCCAAAGTGATTACGGGTGGATGTAGAACCAGGTTTCTGCAGCCTTGAGGGACTAGGGGATGTGGTATTATTACATTATATTATTCTTAACACTTGTAAATCACTTTTCCAAATTATATTAATCACTTAAGCATGCCATATACACCATAAACCATCACTGTGACAAAGTAAAATGAAACTGTGATAACTATTACTCTACAATAGATAATAAGAAACTATACACATCAATCACATAAGAACGCCAGATTACCATGGTTCACCCCAGTGTAGGGCTACTTCCACAAGAATTCTTGCTTAATATAATGAATCTTTGAGCAAAAAATAGTTCTTGGTCTATGCACTAAGCTATAATCTATTTGCGCACTAAGTTGTAGACTCTTCTCCAGGCCTCTGCGCACTTTGCTACAAAGCCTCTCCTTCACTACCAAATTACAGATCACAATAATTTACCCATAACTCAGATCTTGATCAAAACTAAACATATTGATGATTCTCTTTTTATTATTTTAACATATATATAATATTACATTGTAGGGTTACATCGTCAAAATACCATGGACTCATTAAAACGAGCAACTATGGCCCCAAATCCATTGATCCCTTAAAAAATCACACACTTTTACAAAAAGGAGCGGTTTCAACGAACCCTGAAGCCCTTATGACACCAAAAAATTAATTTACTTCCTCAAAATACACTCTATTGTGCGCTCCACTGCACCCTCCGCTCCACAAAGTGCAGAGTCTCTGCCAAAATCTAGGCCAAGTTGGGATGTACACAATAGGCCCTGATCACTCACATGTAACTCATCCTCAGTCACTCAACCTATTTTCCTCTGATTTTCACTACAATGCTATTGTAGGTGTTGTTGAACTGCTGTAAAATGTATGTGACCTACTTCTCTTCGTTGCACACTTCCTCTAGTGGTGTTTTTTTTTCGGTCCTGTAGCCTTCTACATCACTACTTCCTCTCTCTGTTGAAGCTCTTGAAGCTTCTCATCCACTTCTTGCGACAGTTGGAGAGCCTCATCCTGCCATTCTAGAGTTATCTTTGTCCAAGTATTCTCTTCCTTCCTCATCTCCTCTATCTTTTTATGGAGGTAATTTCCCTAATTGACCTTTGCGAGCTTCTCTGAGATTGGTAAGGTTCTCATAGTTTCAAAAATTTCTTTCATTTGCTGCTACTACTACTGAATATCCTTGTGCAATCTCCATGCATTTTGCATATTCTTGCAACAAAGTTCAAATCTGTAATATCTCATCTAATAGATTACCACAATCTTCCATTGTTATGGATATGTTGACCACTGCAGCCTTTAGCTCGACTCCCCTTTGATCTTTCACTTTATATGATGGGGTTAGCTGTAGCTTCATCTATAGCTTGCCGATCTTCATCTCATATGTAAATTTCATGTCCACAATATTATCCTTGTATCCTTTTACTGCAAGGCCAAGCTTTATGACCTTATCCTCCACTAATTCCTCTTCTCGAACATCAATGCCCGGAACCTCACGGTATGTTGCTTAAACCACCTCCTTCAACTTCTGCTTCTATTGTACTGCACGATCCTTCTCCTGGATTGCCTGGTCGAGATTTTGCTACAACTAAGCTCACTCTCTCTCTACTTGAATATTTAAGTGTTGTTCACATTGCTTCAACTCATATATGATCTCTTGATATAGCTTGTGTAATCTCTAAAGTGGTACTGCTACGATGTTAATATTTGTGTGCCTCCATTATTTGACCTACTGATGTACCTTGGCAGAGTCAAACTACAGGTATTTGGAATGTATCATCGTTATACATGCCCCAAGCATAGGCTCTACTCGTGTTTCCTCTCCAAGCTTCTCCTCTTCCTGCATTGGTTGTCTGACTGGTTGTGCTAATATTTTTAGTTCTGTAATGCATTGTGACACTTGTTAGAAGTGCAACGTGGTGATCCTCTAGCTTGTCCCATGATTATTTTTGGGGAAATATATTGCTATAATTTCCATCATTAAATTATCAATCTGAGGCTCATAAGCTTCGAGGTACAAGCGCAGGGAATGCAGGATCAGAGCATCTAACCTAGACTATAGTAGGAATCAACTTGTTGTTTAAGTACAAAATTGTTATTTCTAATTGAATCTAATAAGAAATTCTAATCACTATGCAAACGGAACTAACTCTAATTAATCATAAACCAAGCAATAAAAATTACCACTGAAATGATTTAATCTAAATTAAAATCTCAATCTAAATACTAAGATCTATTTAATATAAATACAAGAATCTTAAACCAATCAAGATTAATTTAAAATGATACCAAATTTACGCTAAATCTTAATCCCAATAAAATTCGCTCTCATTCAAATGATCTTAAACTAAGGTAATGAACAAACAAGACTTCAACTAATCTAATTCCCGGGATGCATAAAACAAATCAAATAAGAATTCAAACTAACCTCTCTCATTCAAATGATCTTAAACTAAGGTAATGAACAAACAAGACTTCAAATAATCTAATTCCCGGGATGCATAAAACAAATCAAATAAGCATTCAAACTAACCTCTGTCACCACTTTGCAATTGCTTCAAAAGAAACTAAGTAAACCAAGATTTTAATTAACATGCTTCAAATCTAAGAGACTACAAAATAAGAAACTATCCTATCCTTAAACTTCTTTAATCAAACTCAAGAAATCATTCAAACATGAGCACATTGGCGAATGGTTCTACCAATAACTAACTACAATCATAATGAATTTCAAACTAAACTACAACTTCAAACAATAATTTAATGGTCTCATTGCATTTCTTTCAAATACTTGGTTGCCAAAACACAATGTTACAAGAAAATCAATAAGGTACATAACATATTTCAATTCATATTTAAAACAAATGGAGTTATCGATCTCTTGTTTATCCAATTAAGAAGCACCTTTAAATATTTCAATCGTAAACCTGTAACAAAGGGGCTATTCATGCAATAAAATAATTGATTAACGCCATTCATTAACTTGCAATGAGTTGAAAATGATATGTCTATCTAATTTTAATAAAAAAAACGAATTACAGTCTTAAGTACTTAATCAAAATTATGAGATCTAATTAACAATTGCTTTCAAAATAAAATCCATGCACCTAGATCTAAATCAAGCACGCTACCTCTATCCTATGATGTTTAAAAAACTTGCTTCCAGGTGATGGTGGATCCTTGCCACTCCTGGAGCAAGTCTAAATTAAATCAATAACTAAATATTAAAAAAAAAACAATAACATTTACAAAGAATTCATGGCAAAGTCAAAATGTATTAAGATACAAATCATAAATTCACTTACATACATTCCTTCAATATTTTGTCTCATGTTCATACCTTTTCATCCTCCTCCTTCAAAAACTTCCCAAGCTTACAACACAAACTATGGCTGAGCCATTTATAAGATTCACAAGGCGAATTATTCATTTTCCTCAATTCTAGAAAATTGAACATTTTAACATACTGACCTAAAAGATCTTAGTATATCTTCCTAACCATGAGGAATTTTGGAAAAATGTTCGGAGGGAGACTAATTTGTTATGTTTCCAACAAAAAATATCTTAGATATATCTCATTCAAATCCATATCCTCAAAATCCGTGCCCAAAGTTGGTTGTTTGGATTTTTTTTTCAATGTTCTAGAACTCTGAAAAAACAATGATTTTTTACAAAACTGCCTCCAAGACCTGCGTATAAATTTTAGAAAAATTTGAATCGGGAGAAACCGTTTTGGATATACATAATTGGTTATATTTTTAACAAAACCATTTGATTATATTTTATAGATTCACCTCCAGATGCACAAAAATCAAGGTAAAACATGGCAGTTTGGAAACTTTGCACATTTTGAGCATATTTGTTAATCAACTCCAAGGGACCGACATGTGCGACCTGGGTGAAATAAAATGCATGATAAGGTATTAAAACATTATTTTGGACCATAAACTCCCTTTTTTTTCCTCGGAAGTGCGCCGAAAGTACCAAATCCCTAAATTAGGCATCTCATCCTTAGCTGGCTTGTGAGTGATTTCAGCGATGGAACCCTATGATAAATTTACTTCAACAAAACTGTCATCAGTAAAACATGACATAATCATCTTTAATCATAGATAAGTAAATACAACTAATGATAATCAACCATAGAGAGTATTTGGCGGCGAGTGATGGAATTAGGGTATGAAATGGGCTAAAAACCTAGGATTTAGGGTATAAACAGTGATATTTCATGATGAAAACATGGGCATATACGAGGCCAAACATCCCCCCATGCCTAAGGTTTTTCATGTCCTCATGAAAAAAAATACTTTACTCATATCTAGGTTTTTATGGCATCATGGCTTTTATGTAGGGTTAGGTCTTGTGAAGCAACACTACATGAAGATTTTATTGCCATAGATTTCATTTTAAGAGCAATACAAATTGAGGAAAAACAATAGGTATGGTAGGAGGAAAATGATGAATAGAATGATAGGTGACAATGGAAATGGTAGATGATATGAGGTCGTAATGGAGATGGGAATACATGTGTTTGCATGCTCTATTTTTGCGAGGCCAATGCTTATGAATGGTTCCTTTATGAAAGGCAACAATGAATTCACCCTATGAAAATATGTGTGAATGTAGGAGGGGAAGGCACTATAGTTACTGCTTTGTTTACATGAAACGATATGATTATGACCTAGAGTAGCATGCAAATGGAGGGTATATGGAAAACCGAATATACAGAATATGTGGTGGTTAATCATCAAAGCTTTCTTAAATCTCTAATAAATTAAAGAATCTTAAGCCACCTCTACCTCAAGTTTTACCCTTGTTTTTGATGTCCTTGGTGCTGCAAGATGAAGTAAATGATGGAATGGCTCGAGCTGATGTGACTGTTGATATGATCTGCTGAAGAGGGAAAAATGTCTCGATATCCACATTATCCTGAAAATGTTGATGCATATGTGATTTCATATGGCTTCCCGAAAAAAAACACAAGCACCATCATCAATATTTATTTTCATGCAAATATTATTGAAATAAATAAAATAGGTTAAATAATAAACACTTACCTGATCATGCTCCAAGCCCAACAATTGTGAAAAATGATAGTGAGAAACATGAGTAAGCATAGTGTTAAAATATGAATAAAACCTGACAATTCTCATCATTTTTTTCCTAACATATCTCCCCCCCATGCTTATCATCTTGCATGTCCTCATACAAGAAAAACCCCTAACAGAGACGAAAGACTGAAGGGATAGGGTTTCTATATTAAAATCACGCTTCATTGACTTAAACCATAGGGATAATTGTGAGAGCATGTAAGTAAGTTTCATCAGATGTCATCTTCCTTTCCATCAATAAGATAAGAAAAGTAGTGATCAGGGATCCAGTGACATTAAGAATGATTTTAATTATTCCAAAAGAGTAACTAATGCCAGGGCTACTAAAGGAATGCTTAACAATGTTATTACTGCAGAGATAATGTCATCCTAAAATGATTAACCATAATAATCTTCACAAAACATCTCAAGATTAATCCAAAGAAGCATGTCTTCACTTTCAATAACCTCATTATTACAAGTAAAAGTGACTTTATTTAAAAACCAAGGCCTTAAAATGGATCAAAAGTAGGGAAAAATAAATATAATTACAAAATGATACCTTCGGAGGATGATTGTCTTACCATTACCCAAGAATATAGTTAAAGCTTCTCTTATTCAAGAAAAGTAAATCACCTTCACTAAGGGTCTCACATCCATAAAAACCAAATTATTTCTAAAAGATAGAACTCCAAAGCACACTACTGAATGATATTAAAGCCATTCTTAGAGATATATGATAATGAGTTCAGGGAAGGGAAAAAAAAACCAAGTAAATCATAGTGTAAAATTAACTTTGATACCATAGGCATGTCCCTGCTGCCAGTATGTGTTTATAGCCTCGACAAGGATGCCTTTTAACCTAAAGAAATTTCTGTGTCCCACTTACTAGATATATATTTAGAGTTAGCTTATTTTAATTTTAGATAAAGGCCACTGTCCTTGCTTGGTAACCAGCTGATGGCAGTTCCACTCACAAGCAGTAACATGGATGAATAGGCCAGCTCGTGATGAGACCTCCTGTCTTCTAGCTTTTTGGGCTGAAATCCATTACTCTGGCTTGGTGAACAGGAGCAGTAATGTTATGCATATTAGGTCTCATTATCATGGTAGGTCGGCTCATTACAAGACCTCCTATCCTCCCCTAAATGTTTTTGTAGACTCTGATTATGATTATCCTTAGAGGTTACTTAATAAGTGGGGAGACAAATCTACTCCTTAAGAGCGCAGGATGGCGTGAAATTTTTTTAATTACTAATATTTATTGGTTGATCCTACTACCCTAAGACTCAAAAAAGAAAACAATTCATATAATGACTGAAATATTCCTCGATTTGGTCATGCTATGGTTCTTATGAGAGCTCATTAGGGTTTTATAGGAGTGGTCCACCATAGGAGGCTTTTCATCAATACCTTCAAAGAGAAACTTGAAAAGGTTTCTTGGATGATAGTATGTTAAGCTTATGAATGGAAAGTATAACAATAGAAATTCACCTAAATGACCCAATGAATAATCTCAGCCAATAATGAGAGTCGCTTTATAAAATATGAGGCATTAAGAGTGAATTTTTTTTGACAAGTGTTACCACAAGAGTGCATAATGACAAAAATTTCAATGGTTATGCCTTAGGAATTGAAATTTCAAGAATGATGGTGTAACAACAATTTTATTCATTTATACCCTACCCTAATCTAGAGAGAGGAAGGTCTCCTTCAAGTGTAGTAGTACTTCCAATGCAACCATGTTCGTAACAATATGCTAAATATACTCACTCAATTTGAAAGAATAAACTTCAACACATACCAGAGTATGAGAAGCCAGTTGCTTCGATTGATATGATACCAAGAGTATTTGAAGATGAGAGTTGTACTTTGGCAGGATTATGATCTAGAACCAATCCTTGATGTAATCCTGGTGGTACTAACTCATTTCTTCTTTTGGACCGCTCTAGATGTCCTCCTTGGTCATGTTAGACAAACTTAGATAATTGGTCTCTAGAATGCACACAATACTTGTTGCTCGGCATGGTGAAGTTTCCTCGATCTCAAGTTCAGCTGGATGCTCCCCATCAGATTTGGTACATGGCTCATCAATATCCTTAGTAGATAGGCAAGAGGACTCAAGGTAGATTTCCAAATCATGTTCTGGATATGGAGAGACAGATAATTTCCTGAATGCAGTTAGGATGAACTCTTCCTGAGAAGAAGATACCCTAGCTACTGGTAGGATTTGAGAAAGTGCCTTGATGGACATTCTTCAAGCTCTCGGTCATTCTTGAATTTCTCCTGCTCACAACATGTATTAGTACAAAAGAGGGGGTTCTTACAACACCCCAAAAATGGTTTATCTTTAAAGAACTTGAATTTTTAATCTAAATGAATTAAAAATTACTAATTGCAATAAAAACTCACCAAACTTTCTTGATTGGGAAACCAAAATTTGGATCAACCCCGCAATAGTGGATGCGTGGCTCTTCACTCACGTCTTACCATACACTCTCTTCTCTCTGATTTCCCTACAACTAAGATCACACACACAAAAAATTTGTGAAAGAAACTAGGCTCTGATCCCTTTAGTACCTCCCTGGCAACGGCGCCAAAAATGTTGGGGAAATATATTGCTATAATATACAACATTAAATTATCAATCTAGGGCTCGTAAGCTTCGAGGTACAAGTGCAGGGAATGTAGGATCAGAGCATCTAACCTAGACTATAGTAGGAATCAACTTGTTGTTTAAGTACAAAATTGTTATTTCTAATTGAAGCTAATCAATTGAGGAAAACATGCTTAATCAAATAATAAATTCTAATCACTGTGTAAACAAAAATAACTCTAATTAAAAATAAACCAAGAAATACAAATTACCATTGAAATGATTTAATCTAAATGAAAATCTCAATCTAAATACTAAGATCTATTTAATCTAAATACAAGAATATTAAACCAATCAAGATTAATTTAAAATGATACCAAACTTATTCTAAATCTTAATCCCAATAAAATTCACTCTCATTCAAATGATCTTAAACTAAGGAAATGAACAAACAAGACTTCAACTAATCTAATTCCCGGGATGTATAAAACAAATCAAATAAGCATTCAAGCTAACCTCTGTCACTACTTTGCAATTGCTTCAAAAGAAACTAAGTAAACCAAGATTTTAATTGACATGCTTCAGATCTAAGAGACTACAAAATAAGAAACTATCCTATCCTTAAACTTCTTTAATCAAACTCAAGAAATCATTTGAACATGAGCACATTGGCGAATGGTTCTACCAATAACTAACTACAATCATAATGAATTTCAAACTAAACTACAACTTCAAACAATGATTTAATGGTCTCATTGCAATGCTTTCAAATACTTGGTTGCCAAAACACAATATTACAAGAAAATCAATAAGGTACATAATAGATTTCAATTCATATTTAAAACAAATGGAGTTATCGATCTCTTGTTTATCCAATTAAGAAGCACCTTTAATATTTCAATCGTAAACCTATAACAAATGGGCTATTCATGCAATAAAATAATTGATCAACGCCATTCATTAGCTTGCAACGAGTTGAAAATGATATGTCTATCTAATTTTAAGAAAAAAAACGAATTACAGTCTTAAGTACATAATCAAAATTATGAGATCTAATTAACAATTGCTTTCAAAATAAAATCCATGCACCTAGATCTAAATCAAACACACTACCTCTATCCTATGATGTTTACAAAACTTGCTTCCAGGCGATGGTGGATCCTTGCCACTCCTGGAGCAAGTCTAAACTAAATCAATATCTAAATATTAAAAAAAAAAGCCATAACATTTACAAAGAATTCATGGCAAAGTCAAATTGTATTAAGATTCAAATCATAAATTCATTTACATACATTCCTTCAATATTTTGTCTCATGTTCATACATTTTCATCCTCCTCCTTCAAAAACTTCCCAAGCTTACAACACAAACCATGGCTGAGCCATTTATAATATTCACAAGGCGAATTATTCATTTTCCTCAATTGTGGAAAATTGAACAATTTTAACAAAATGACCTAAAAGATCTTAGTATATCCCCTAACCATGAGGAATTTTGGAAACCTGTTTGGAGGGAGACTAATTTGTTACGTTTCCAACAAAAAAATGTCTTGTATTTGTCTCATTCAAATCCATCTCCTCAGAAATCATCCCCAAAGTTAGTTGTTTGGATTTTTTTTCAATGTTCTAGAACTCGGAAAAAACAATGATTTTTTACAAAACTGCGTCCAAGACCCGCATATAACTTTTAGAAAAATTTGAATCTGTGGATAAAGTTTTGGATATACATAATTGGTTATATTGGTAACAAATCAATTTGATTATATTTTCTAGATTCACCTCTAGCGGCACACAAATCGAGGTTGAACATGGCAGTTTGGAAACTTTGCACATTTTGAGCAAATTTGTTAATCAACTCCTAGGGACCCACGTGTGCGACCTGGGTGAAATAAAATGCATGGGAATGTATTAAAACATTATTTTGGACCATAACCTCCCTTGGTTTTCCTCGTAAGCACGCCAAAAGTACCAAATCCCTAAATTAGGCATCTCATCCTTAACTGGCTTGTGAGTGATTTCAGTGATGGAACCCTGTGATAAATGTACTTCAACTAAACCGTCATCAGTAAAACATGACATAATCATCTTTAATCATATAGAAGTAAAGAAAAAATATGATAATCAACCATAAAGAGTATTTGGCGGTGAGTGATGGAATTAGGGTACAAAATATGCTAAAATCCTAGGGTTTTAGGGTATAAACAGTGATATTTCATGATGAAAACATGGGAATATACGAGGCCCAAAAATTATGCTATTTATTCCTAAATTTTGTTCCCAATATGGTCCAATTCCTCCTTAATCAGGACTAATGGCATTATTTCCCTTGTCTTTTCTGCCTTCTACTTATTTTTTCTTTTTGTGGCAGCTTCAATATGTTCCTTCCTCTTCTTTGCGACAGATGGGTTTGTCTCTATATTTTTAGAGTCTATACTCTTCTCATCACCTCCAAGAGGATACTGTTGTTCTCACTCTTTCTTATCCTTATCCTTCCCACTCACTTCCCCAAACTACATCATGTCGTCCTCTATCAGAGTATCCTTCATCTTTGTCTCCAACATAGTGATCCACTCCGTAGGCCACTGTTGTATCTTATCTAGGAGATCGTCTTATGTTCCTAAATATGGAGTGGGCTACCATGTATTTGATGTGTCCCTGCGAGCTTGTATGTAAATTTTGTGGAATTCAGCCTTAAACTTCGTGACAGAGTCATACTTCTTGTATAGGGTTAGTGAAAAGCGAGGGTGTTGGTTCACCAACATGTGTAAGTCCATATTGTATAAAACAAAAAAAATATGTTATTTTGTGATCATGCCAGATCAATGGTATAACACATCGAGGCATATTTCGCTTCTTCACAAACTTCTAGGGCTAGTGGAGGGAACTATGAACCTTCCGACTCTCTCCATGCAAGCATTGTAATTATCAGAATTAACCATGTGTAATGAAACATAGTACCTTTTTCCTAAGCCTCGTAGAAGTCGTTCATAAAATCTTGGCATAGAAATATGGCCTAGTTGTACTGAACCCCATTAGCGCATTGGACAACTAATGAAACCACCAGTGCATGGATTTCATTAGCCCAACATTTCCTCGTGATTTTTCCAACCAATATATGTGCTTTGAAGTGAAATCCATAGTCATTGATCGAGTTGATATCATAACCTTGCTTCCCTTTCATCAATCCAAAATTTTCCTTCATGTTGTCTGCTATGGATCTATCCTGATCTTTCCAAACAAACTCCTCTACAGGGATCAACCCTTGATAAGGTTATCTTATGATTCTCCAGATCAAAATTGGGTCAATAGGGATTCTCTTCCCCCTCCATAAGCATCCATCATGCACCGGCATGAGAAATTGTCTCACAGAAGCTGTGCTTCCTAGAATTCTGCTGAAGTGTGACAAATTCAACATGTTCAACAAGCCCGATTGTGTTGATCCATCCACCCACTATTGTGGTTCTAACCTTGTCACACCACTCTCAGGGTAGTGCACTTGTTTTAAGTATCTTTCCATTAGGGGAGTTTTGAGGTCTATAATGGGCCTCCTAAAGAAATTATGAAATAATAGTGGAAATAATAAAATAAGATTAGATTACAATGTCAAATTTTAGAGGTAAGAAAGAAAAAACTAATTTTTCAACTCTTATTTTCAGCTTATCTCCTTATGGTTTTATACAAAAATTTTGATCAGAAACACTCATTGGATGTATAATTTGATTCCTCATCCAATGAGTACCCATGTTTCATTCTTTCTATGGACCCTACTACATGAAATATGAGAAATACATGAAAAACGTGATTGCAATCACATTTTTTCATATATTTCTAATTTTTCATGTAGCATGTTCCATTGAAAGTATGCAAAATGGGTACTCCTTGGATGGGGAATTAAAATTTTCATCCAACGAGCACGCTTACTTGAAATTTGAGTAAAACCTTGGGGAGATAAGTTGAAACAGTAGTTTTACTATTTTATTAATTTTTAATCTTTTTACTTTTTTACTCCAAAAATGGTGAATCATCCCCCATTGTTGACATCATCATCTCGAATCCTATTGGTTATTATAAATTTTATTTTAGTTGTACATTTATCTTAGGAGGACCAGTTTAGACCTAAAAATTCCGCTAATGTGGTGTGAACTGTAGATATTTCTCTCTGTCATTGAAATCATTGTCCGTGAACTTCAGCTGCAGAATATTTCAAAGGTTTTATCCAATAAATGGCATTGAATTTGGTAATAAATGTGTGAAGGTGCCATACTTTGTGTCCTTCGACTCTGTCACTAGTTTTTCATATGGTTTTCTTGGTGGAATATACGATGTGAGAGGTGACCGAAACGCTGCGCCATCCATTTCCATTTTCTCTTTCTCTATTTATTCCTCACTATCTCTCACATGTTTGGGCTCTTTTTTAGGCTCAACATGTCTCTTATCTTGTTTCCTCTTTGATATTTTCTCTCTGGTCATTTTCTTCCTTGGAGATCTCTGTTGCGTGTGTCCAGGTTTTGGTGATGCTATTGTGAGTATATCAGATGATGTTGTTGAGGGCATATTAGGTTGTTGTAATGATTCCATGACTCCTTATAATCCATTATTACTAAATAGAAAAATAAAATTCTCAAGATTCATACGGCAGGGAAAATTTCTGCAACTTATTCGCAATATCACTATTCGAGCTCTCAAGAAAGTGCCAAAATCTAGGCATGATATAAATATTATAGCAAATATGAATTTCTATCCCCATAATTAGCTTAGATTGCGTTCATTAATTGCATATCTATCGCTAGATCTAGTCAATATTTCCTTATAAATGCATCTTCCTGCGTGTTTGAAAGAAAAATTTCCATTTTAACGGTAATATTTTCTTGGTGAACTTTGACACATCCCATATTTCTATGAAGCAACCCTTATTAAGTTAGGTTTCCTATGTCGAAGCTCTTTCTGTAATGCATTTTATAGTCTCGTGCCTAGTTTCAATTGCAGGTGGCACTAAGGCTTTTCTTCCATCTTCAGAGCGAAGTTGTAGGGGAATAGTTGTCCCTGTACAACTTCGACATGTTGCCATTTAATCTTCCTTGAACCAATTCTACATTTAAATTTGTTAATTGAACCACACCTCCATCAGTAATATGATTAATAGTGTATGGGACCAACCAATGCATCTTGAATTTTCCTGGAAATTTTACAAGCTTACCGTCATAAAGGAGAACAAGGTCTCCTACCTGGAACTTCATTTTCTTAAAATGTCTATCATTCTAGGGATTTTCTCTTACATTCTATATCCGCTTATGCAAACCTATTATATATCTATCTTCCTCTAGAGAAAGGAACTGAAACATTATTTCCTCCATTATATCTGTAAAAGATGCAATACTCAAGCTAGGTATGATGTACTCCATGGGCATCACAAATTCTTGCAGAGGATTTTATTCTTCATTTGTGGTAAGGTTATAATACTCCAATGCATTTTATATCTGCGCATCACAATCAGGGTGCTTCCATGTCAGTGGGGTTACATTCTAAAAAAACCTCTTCTTGACTGTCTGCAGTGCCAAATATATGTATGTGCAATCGTCCTCAAAGCTGAATGTTAATATGAAGCCATGAACCTTGTCTTCCTAGTTCCTGGTACCATGTCAAAGCTCCATTACTAAGTACCAGTTCTTAGGGATTGTTTCCAATGTATGAATGAACCATGTACCTATTCTTGCTGTGGAATATCCTTCCATGCTATAGTGCATAGCTAGATATTCTTTGTATCTATCTGTCCAAACCTTATCCACATTAGTCTTCGACATTTCTGTCAACCTCCTATATTCTTCTTTTGTGCATTTTGCCATATACCAGGGGTAGCTTTCAAGATTCTATCCAAGGCTGACAACCTTTAATTTTCTAGAACTTGTTCTTCATAATCATTAAGAAAAGTATTTACATCACCTAATCCATCATAAGAACACAGGTTACATACCTCATATCTCATACAACAAATTGATTTGGTAACTCTTAAACAATGCCTTGTGGATACTTCATGCAACATATTTTTATAGTTCTCTAACTCTTCTTTTGAGTCTGAGTTAAAAGAACTATCATGCTCCCAATTAAACTAACCCTCTGCATGAGGGTCAACACAATCCTATTCCTTTGTTGTCATATGATAGATATTATCTATGTTAGTTGCGCAATATTATTCTTTGACTAGTTTTGTGTATATTACTCCTTCTGATGGATCCAAGGGAACAATTACTCTCATAATGTTTCCTTCAAATATCATTTGTCTCTTCTTCAGATGAATTACAGCCACATTGTCAAATTTCCAATCAAGTCCAAGAAATGTAGGTGTTATAGCATCATTTATCACCACTATATACTTGATGACTTATGCATTGGCCTTGGGCAGCCCTTCCATTTAGACTTGGTCACATTTCTCAAAAATTAGTATTTTAAAATCCATATGTGACTCTACCCAACATTTTTTGCATGTAAACGTGGATATTCATAGCATTATATTATTTATTCAAAATTATAAGATTACCATATTATTGAGGTGAGGTAATTTACAGTTTTCTATGCTTAACTACCCCAACCCGTGGCCTAACTATTACCCAACTGAAAAATTACCCAACTGAAAATGGCCAGAAATTATTTGAATAAATCACTTATTCAATGGGGATTAACCCGATCACACATCAATTTCGAATTGCATGCATAACACATAATATCTTCTACAATTAATTGTCACATGCGGAAAGAATAGAAGCGATAGCACATCAAATCATCACACACATTAACACAGTATGTATGGGGAAAGCTTATAGCTGAAAACCCCGCAACTATAGTATATTATAAATGGAGAGAACATGCAGCAAATACATAGTACAAACTCCTCACAAGTACTCAGTACTATCTCCCAAAGCTGCACAAAAACTAGCTTGGTTTTGAACAAGTCACAGGTTCAAAACACACCCACTACTTCTCTTCCTCTATTGCGCAATCAAGGCTGGTCTAAATAGAGATCCAAGTTCGAATCTCACTGGCTCCAACTGCGCAATTTTCATTGGTAATTTCCTCCAAGTGTGGTGCAAATCTCATGCACAACTGATCCTCCAACTGATAGTTGTACTCACCCTTTCATCTACCTCTTTCACTGGTCTCCACTGAACTGTCCATGCACTGAGTTAAACTGATGTGTTCTTTAGTTGAATAATGAGTTAATAATTAGTGAATTAAATAATATTTAATTCACACAACTCATCTCTAGTGTATTAGCCAGTTAAACTAAATACAACTAGTTCAACTAGTTAACCAGAACACAACCTCCATTAACTCCTCAATCAACTCCACCAAAACTCTGCCACATGAGTCTAACTGAAGTCTAACATGCAATAGCTCACTTAACTCATAGGAAATTCGAATTTCCTTATGTCAGCTGCATGCCCCACTTCCAGGGCTCGAACTGAAGTGCTCCAAGAGAGTAAACTGCTGTTTATAGTCTAAATATTATTAAGGGTAAATAATATTTGACTTCCATATTTTTAGGAGAGGCAGTCTAAAAATAGCCTGTGACCTAAAAATATGGGTCTCATCTATTTTTAACAACATGTCGCATGCTTCAAGAATCTCCAACTGGAATCCCCGAATCATGCTCCGTATGTCTAAAAATAGACATAGTCTAAAAATAGATTTTTCGACAAAATTCACATGTGTGGTCCCCACCTAGTTTAGGTGATCACTTTCCAACTAGGATCAGGAAAGATGTTTCAGGAGGCCTCCTTCACTGTTTCTTGTTGCCATTTTCAACACTCCCTCTCAACAAGAAAGGACTGTCATTGCATGCAACATGCAACTCCATGCATTCGCCCTGCAACCTCCACAAGCGCCATGCAACTCCATGCATCTGCTCTGCAACTCCTCTGAAACTGAATAGGCTCCAAACAACTCAATCAGTATTGATGCATCTAGCATCTATCATCAAAGTCTTCGACTTCTGCTGGTACCAACTGCACATGTCATCAGGAACTACTGCGCTGTTGAACTCTTGCACCCATGCACTCTTGCACTTGCTGTCAACTCTGATCCGCGCTCCAATATCCGACACTGTCACTTTGATCTGCCTGCATCACTCCAACTGATCTTGCTACTGCTGCGCTGTGGGCACCTCGTAGCCAGGTTCAATCCATGAGATCCACACCATCTCATGAATCTGCCCAGAAATCTCCTCATGGGATTAATCATGCATGTCGCCCCACCTCACACCTGGTGGTATAGCTGCATGCACTCCCTCTGCCCGTCTAGCACGAAATTTCTCTGCATGAGTGGTCTCTTCCACTCCATGATCCTCTTGTGGCTTCTCCACATCCCGAGGTTCACTATCACCTGCATGCAAAAATTGCTCCCTCTCAAGCATCAATTGCATGTCTTTCTCGCCTGCATGCAACACTTGCTCCCTCTCAAGCTTCAGTTGCATGTCTTCCTTCCGCTTCCCAACAGTAGGAAGCTCCGTAGACATCCCATCTACTTCAAGTCTGTAGAGATTCTTTGCTCGAATCCCAACCTTCTTGACTTGTCCCGTTGCCTTGTGCCAAAGGAAAAATTTTCCTTCTCTGAAGACAACTTCATACCCTTTATCCTCTAACATTGCGACTGAGATCAAATTCTTTGTTAGACCTGGTACATGCAATACATCTTGTAAAAGAATGAGTTTACATGACTCCCTCTGAAAGGTTATGGTACCAATGCCGGTCGCATTGTATCGTCCACCGTCGCCCAACTCAACATGCATCTGGAGACCTTTCTCCACCAAGTCACTGAAAATATTTTCATCTCCCGTCATGTGAAAGGAAGCGCCACTATCAATATACCACCCCGATCCCAATGCACTAGAAAACATGCATGCGATCAATGAGAAGTCTAGCTCAAATTGCGAGGCTAGAGCCTCACCAGCTGCAGTTCCAGCAGCCTGCTTGTTCTTCTTCTTCTTTGGGCAATTCGTGGCGTAATGTCCATGATCGTGACAGTGAAAACACTTCACTTTGGACATGTCACGCTCTTTACCATCCGCACCGGATTGAGAAGCCTTCTCCTTTCCCTTCCCCTTCCTTGCTTTGGCAGCCAAAGAGCAGTCTTCTTCATCAGATACCTTTGATGAAGATCCATCTCTGGTAGTCCTCCTGATCTCCTCTTGCATGAGATCCGACCACAGTCGCTCCCATCCCGGCAACTTCTCCCGACCATTGACACTATCTTGATATGCATGCCAAGCCTTCGGAAGACCAAGGAGAGCCAGGTCCACCATGTCCTCATCTTCGACAGTCACCCCCACACTTCCCAGCTCATCTCTGCACTGAGTGAACTTCGTGAGGTATTTTGCGATGCTGTCGCCTTTCTCCATCTTGATGTTTCTTAGTCTATCCTTGAGCGCCAGCTTCCTTTGGTCACTCTTGCTTTGGTATAGATCCGTCAAAGCTTTCCACATCAAATATGGAGAAGCCTTTCCATGCAGGCTGGATACTATATGATCCTTGACGCCCTCCAACAGGATCCTTCGACACTTTGCTTGTTTCTTTCGCCATGCTTCCACAACATCGGCATCATTAGAAGTAGGCTTTGGAATCTCTTTCTCCACGAATTCCAATAGCCCATGATCATCTAATACAGCCTTCATGCGGTCCTTCCATGCAACATAATTCGAACTGCCTTCCAAGGCATATTCTAGTCGCAAACCGATGAAAGACATTTTCACCGCGGCACCAAGAACACAAATCTGCAAACTCGAATTTCACCACCAGATGATAACTCAATCACTTCCGATCTACACTTGAGAACAAATTATTTCCAAATCATAGATTGACTGCATGGGCTTTTACCAGACCTTTCACTTTCCAAAGAAAGATGAATCCGGAGGCTATCTGGCCCGTATGCAGGCTCTGTCCGAGGAAATAAGTTTGCAATCACCGTAATAGATCTCGACAATTAATATTGCTCCGATACCATGTAGAAATTTGTTGAATAAATCACTTATTCAATGGAGATTAACCTGATCACACATCAATTTCGAATTGCATGCATAACACATAATCTCTTCTACAATTAATTGTCACATGCGAAAAGAATAGAAGCGATAGCACATCAAATCATCACACACATTAACACAGTATGTATGGGGAAAGCTTATAGCTGAAAACCCCCAGCTATAGTATATTATAAATGGAGAGAACATGCATCAAATACATAGTACAAACTCCTCACAAGTACTCAGTACTATCTCCCAAAGCTACACAAAAACTAGCTTGGTTTTGAACAAGTCACAGGTTCAAAACACACCCACTACTTCTCTGCCTCTATTGCGCAATCAAGGCTGGTCTAAATAGAGATCCAAGTTCGAATCTCACTGGCTTCAACTGCGCAATTGTCATTGGTAATTTCCTCCAAGTGTGGTGCAAATCTCATGCACAACTAATGTCGCAACTGATAGCTAACTCAACCCTTTCATCTACCTCTTTCACTTGTCACCACTGAACTGTCCATGCACTGAGTTAAACCGATGTGTTCTTTAGTTGAATAATGAGTTAATTATTTTTATGAATTAAATAATATTTAATTCACACAACTCATCTCTAGTGTATTAGCCATTTAAACTAAATACAACTAGTTCAACTAGTTAACCAGAACACCACCTCCATTAACTCCTCAATCAACTCCACCAAAACTCTGCCACATGAGTCTAACTGAAGTCTAACATGCATTAGCTCACCTAACTCATAGGAAAAGCGTAATTCCTTCTGGCAGCTACATGCCCCACTTCCAGGGCTTGAACTGAAGTGCTCCAAGAGAGTAAACTGAAGTTTAGAGTCCAAATATTATTAAGGGTAAATAATATTTGACTTCCCTATTTTTAGGAGAGGCAGTCTAAAAATAGCCTTCGACCTCTTTGACCTAAAAAATAGAGTCTCATCTATTTTTACCAACATGACACATACTCCAAGAATCTCAAACATGCAATCCCTGAACCATGCTCCATATGTCTAAAAATAGACATAGTCTAAAAATAGATTTTTCCGACAAAAATCACATGTGTGGTCCCCACCTAGTTTAGGTGATCACTTTCCAACTAGGATCAGGAAAGATGTTTCAGGAGGCCTCCTTCACTGTTTCTTGTTGCCATTTTCAACAAAACTAATTTGAGGACGTATAAATATGCCTCAAGGGAATGGCCTAAGGGGGGAGGAGAGAGAATTATAGATGTTATAGCCTATTATAACCCTGATCAAGTATGATACTTCCCTTGTGCCTCCTGAACTTCCCAGATTTTCAGGAAACCCTTGTTTCCTCGTGATGATCACCCTTATTCTATGTGACATCCTTTGTTCACCATTCATGGAAGAAGCTCTGTGAGGCTAGGGCTGGACGAATATAGAGGATGGTTTTGCACAAGGCCATGGTAGATCTGAGGTGATTTCTCCACTATTGATTTCTATACATGTTATCAATAAAATAAGCGCCATCTTGTTCTTGATGTTCACATGCCATATGTTTCTTATACATGCTTAATAATATTGAATATTTTATTTCTTATTATATTTATGAGATTATGTATGCTATGATGCTAACATCTAGGACATATATGCTATACAACTAGGTTTTTGTGTTTGTTCTTTTCTGATTTGTAGGTTTTGAAGAACAAGGAGTTGCAGGGGGTTTGAACGCTACGAGAACTACTACAAACGAAGGATAAACGGGTAAGATCTACAATCCTCACTTTCTAGTTTAAAGCCTAGAAGTTGGTAATATTGAGTCCTTCTTGTGATGACATGCACCTACTCTGTGAGGTTTACCAACACGGGACCTTAGGGTAACATTACCCGTAACAGAATTGGCATCTCCACCGGGGATTACATCCATGTAATTCCTATTTTGGGTTGTTTTTATCTGTCTTGTAGGTTCCTTGATAGGTTAATCACATTTACAGTCTAGTAATTATTTTTCCCAACCAGACAGAAGTCTTGGTCTCTTGATCAGGCTTGGATTTTATTTTTTTCCTTATTTATGTTTATATATGCTACTTCGGCTATACACAGTCGTGTATGCCCTATGTATTCTCCAAAAGGACCTGCGTATACATGAGTTTCTTTGGTTACAGTTGCGTATACACACTTGTTTCATACAGCGAACCCGTGTATGCCTGGGAAAATTTGAAAATTTGAGTTTTGAAGCCCTGTCACTCTTTCCTGTCTATTATTGGACACTCCTATGGTACCTTTTAGGTGTTTAGACTGTGTTTATTGTGGCTTTATGTCCATTTCTCTCTTGTTCTTGTGAAAACCTAGCCATTTGGTATTTTTCTTATTTTGTGAAATTGCAATTGCAGCGGTAGCACCAAGATCTCTTACTAGAGTTCTTGGCTATTCTAACCATTCAGAATAGTGAGCCTCTTCTTCCCTTATCATCTTGGCCTTATGCATTGCTTCTCTTTTGGTTTTTTCCTCTTTTGAAGTTTTTGGTTTTCTTGACTTCTTGGGACTAGCCTTTTAGCGAATCTTGAAGTGACCTTTCCTGGTTTATTGAGATTTTGTTTATTGGAAGAGTGTGCTACTGTTATGAATCATTTTATTGGGTATTTTTCTTATTCTTGCTTTTTTGAGTCCCGCTATGAAAGTAGCATACTTGGATTATGCATTTTTAACCCCCTTTTTGACTCATTTTCTTGATTCTAGTTCTTGAGTAGTTTTTTGCTTGTCTTTTTGAAATATTTTTCTCTCCCTTATAAGTGAAAAGCCAAAAAAAATTTCTAGTTTTCCATTGCTTTTGCTTTGATTTCAATTTTACGGTTTTAATATGATTTGAAGAAGTTTGGTTAGTTTCTTGTTTTTGGTTCGTTTGCTTGGTTTTGAAAGGGGTCTTTTTCTAGATTTCTCTCTCTTTTACATCAAGTACATTGTGGCATTTTCTATGCGTAGGAGTTCTTGTTGGGACTAGCCTTGTTTTTCTGTCAAAAGTGAGTGAATCATTTCTCTATAGAGACTCTTTTTTTCTTCTTTAGTTAGCAATCCTAGAATCTGCATATCATTGGTAGTTTTTGCATTAGTTGCACTGAAGCATTTTAGTGTTTTTGATAGTTTTCTAAAGTGTTTGAAGAGTGAGTAACTGAAAAGAAAAATAAGTTTCTTTTCTTATTTAGTTTCATAGAAACCATTTAGAAATGTTTTTTCATCGAATGGAAAATATTGCATTTTCATGTAGTAGGTTTTCATCGATTTCTTTTGCGTCGATAAACACCATCAATTTCACTTCCGTATACCTTTGAATTAAGTAACAACCAATTTAAAATCAAGCACTATAATTAAAATCAACTAGAATTTTTTGTATTATTTTCATTAATGACACACCAAATAGCTAGGTTGTAGGGCCTTGGAATAAGGGAGCGGAGAGTTAAATCTTCAAGGCCACTCAAACTATTAAACATAGAAAGTTTATTAATGAGCGAAATCGATTTCCATTAAGTGGACCAGGAAAGCTCTACCTCCAGAAAGTTAAGTGCGAGGGAGAGTGAAGGCAGAGAAGAGAGATAACCCCTCTCCTATTTGCTGAATCTTGACCTAAGACCATTCCACCCAGCTACCGATATGAATTGGTGCCCTTAGTTTCCTCTCCTAGGGACCACACAGGTGACTACAGGGGGTAATTCCTGTGGTACCTGAGATAGACGTTGCATCACTTTAGTCAGTAATTTTGGAAGGTACCCTTGCAAAACTCGAGGACTTGCACCAGAAAAGGTTGTTGTCAGGATGCCAATGTAGCTATTTTTGCTACCTTCGCTAGTGAGCCTAGTTCGTAATTACCGCAGACTATTTTCGGAAGGTCCTCTTATTTTTCTTTCTTGTATTTTGGTGTCTGGTCCTAATAAATCAGAGTGGAAATACCTGAAGGCCACTTTATTTACTATATCTTAGGAACTTTTTAGAGTATGCACTTTGCTCCTAGATTTCTTAGCTTCTTATATTTTTTTTAGTCTAAAATTAATCTCATAAAGTGGTTGATTGATCACCTTGTCGATTGAGGAGGCTTCATGGGCTTTCTTGTGTGAGTGTTTAGCCTTGTTTAAGAAGGTGTAGGAGTAATTCAATGGGTGATTTTTATCTAGTAGTTTCGAATGCAACGGAGAGTGATCCTCTGTCTGGGTTTGTTGTTTCTGTAGGTGGTCCCGGTACTAGTGCTAGTGTAGAGAAGGGTACTCCACTCATCTATAAAGTCTAGTTTCCAAGAGAAGAATTCAAAGTTGAATAATTTCCTCAGCCTCCTGAGACTCCTTCATCTCCCCTTGCTGCTATTTTTCTAAACGTCCTTTTGTACATTGGGCCAAAGTCTAAGAGATGAACTAGTCCTTTTCCGTCATATCCCTTTCTTTCGATGGCCATGGCTGGGAACACAACTTCGACTATGAGCAATGCAAGTGTTCATACTCCTCTTTCAGTCAATGGATGATGAACTATTGCAATTTTGACAATCACTTCTAGTGCTGCTATGTTTGTCTCTACTTCTATTCCATCTTCAAGTGGAAGAACCCAAGCATATGCTTCTCAATCTGGCCCCTTTTCTTTTGGACTGCATTCTAGTAGCATTCCTTGTCTCCTTTTCTAATGTCTCAGTTGTCTCCACACCCTATTCCTTATATGGCTAGTGGATCAGCTTCATTTCAAGGTTTCCCCTTTGGAAGTGGACATATTCCTCATTCAAACCCTTCCTTGGGATCCCTACCCTTCACCTCTCAAAATCAAGGATTCAATCCATTTTCCGGAGGTCAAGGCTCTAATGTTTTTTTGGGATGGAACCCTGCTTTCACAGCATTAGGAGTTGGGAGTTAGTTTTTCTCTGTTCAGCAATGGAATGTTACTTTCCCTTCAGTGGGTGATTCTTAGAGTTTTTATCCATTTGCAAATTCCTGGAACCCTTACGAAGGGGTTTCTTCTTCATTCAATACCTTGGTTGGAGGGAATGTCCCTGTTTATAGTAACCCTATGCTGGGAGGGGGTCCTTCTCTGAATGCTGGGTCACAAGGCTTCTCTTATGGCTCAAAATTTCCTACGAACAACATATGGAAACTTGGTGCCTCAACAAATCTAGGATATTCTTTTTAGAATGTGGGGAATCCTTCCTATGGGGGATGGAATTCCCAGGCTCCTCTGCGCTTAGCATTCATGGTGGCTTTAAACTTGCTAGATCTATCAAAATTGACTAAAGATCCTATTTGGTATAGCCCAGGATGGCCTCCGGTCCCCACTAAACTACCCTCAGACATTCCAAAGTTTGAAGGGAAGACTAGTGAGGATTCGACAGACCATGTCACCACTTTCCACTTATGGTGTTCGTCAAAATCCCTTATCGACGATTTGATTAGGTTGAGATTATTTCAATGAAACTTAACTGGAAATGTATTGAAATGGTATGTTGAGCTAACAGGGGGCAGTTTTACTACTTTTGGTGAGTTGGCTACTATGTTTTTAAACCATTTTCAGTTGCCTATCCGTTATGATGCCGAAACTAATCTCCTGGCCAATTTTCAGTAGGACAAAGCAACACACATTTTTGATCATATTCAGGAATGGAGGAGAAGGAAGACGCTAATCAAATATCAGATTCCGAATGAATTCCTTCTCGAATGGTTTTTGAAATCTCTGTAGCCATAAATCTCAAAGGATGTATCCCTTTCAGGGGTATTTTATGAAGAGTAGGCTATTTTTAGGGCTCAACATCTAGAAATTATCTATTCTCAATCTGGAGTCCTTAATAAAATCTTTCTGGATGCTCCTCACTCCAATCTATATTTATCCAAAACCAAACCTGGCCCTCATGGTGATGGACTTATCGGTACAATCGATAGTGGTATGGCTAAACTGCTAAATCAATTGCAGCAGTTATTTATACAATCTGCTCCTTTTGGTCAGGCTATGCCTTCAATGTCAACTCCTTCTTAGCCCTTGGCTATTAATGTCGTTCAAACTTCTAACCCCAAAAGAAATAAAAAATCTAATGGGAAGAATAAGGGATGAAATAATAAGAAAAAAGACAAGGATGGAAAGGGGAATGTGAACAGATCCAACAATCATGTTGGAGAGGGTAAGAGGGATAATAAAAATAAGGTTAAGTTTCCATGCAAGCTGTGCACTGGAGACCATCTTACACACCTTTGCCATAAAATTCAGGATTCTCAGTGCTTGTTAGCTCCACAAGGTTCTTCTAGCTACTAGGTTGTATTGACAAACCCTTTTCCCCAAGGGCATCAATTACTTCCTAGCACGAATGAGAATATTGGGGTTCCCTATGGGGGCAACTAGGAAGGGGAAAATCCATCAAAAATATACATGATGAGCTCTCACACAAATATCGCTACAAGTTCTCATGATTATGGTGAAGCAGAGTCTTCGAAAGCTAAGGGCGCTCCTAATAATGCTGAGCCACTCCATATAGAGAGGCATGCATTTGAGCCTATACCTTGGATGCCGAAAGGGTCTACAAAGCATACGACGATCAATCATAATGCCAAGGTTTCACAGAACTACTCTATTGTAGAAGATCTAGCTCAAAGTCCTTGTGCCATGTTTGCATTAGAGGTACTCCAGTCATGTCCTGCACAAAGGAGTGCATTGCTCACTGCCATTTGGGCTTTTGATCCAAAGAATTCTTTGATGATCACATTTGATATGTTGAATTTCAAAAAGAGACTTCCTCATCATATGGATTTCCAAATTAAGTCTACATATCATAAGTTTAATATCTTTCAAATAGTTATTGATGAGGATGCTTCCACGTGTGTGATGTCCCTCACATGTGGGAAGGCTATTGTATCTTCTTTAGCTGTCCCTTCTACTACTCTGTTTACTACATTTGATGTTCATTCTCATAGGCCACATGGCATTGTTCCAGCTTTACCCATCTGTGTTGGGGGTAAAACTGTCAATATCGAGGTTGAGATAGTTGATGAAAACTTAGAATATAACCTTATGTTGGGGAAAAACTTGATCTATGAGATGGATGTTATTGCTTCCTCATTGTTTCGCATTTTATGTTTCCGTCACGAAGGGAGGATTGTCACTGTTGATCAGATGGACTATTCTCCTAAAGATCTGAATGCACCTGCTGACTCAAATTTTCCCTTGGTGAATGATACCAAGCAACCTGTTGAGAATTTGGGGGTTGGAATGTATACATCCTTGATGGGTACTTTTTATTTTTCGCCTCCTTCGGTCCATATCAATGTTATTTCATCCTCCAGGGTTCCTACTCGGAGAGAGTTCTTTCGAACTCATTATTTTTTGGACCCTTGGACCTTACCTTCTCCTACCTCCACATTAGAAGAATTCCAAGTGGGTGGAGTGGCATTTCCTATGTCTGCAGCTGAGATTTCTTATAGATCTATTGTTGACTCTGCAGATTCCATGCTAGTTTCTCTTTCACCAGAGGAATTGGATGGAGATGTGGCTTCAGCTTGGACTTTTATTTCATATTCTGCTCAATATTTCCTTGATACCACTCTTCCATATGAAGAGGCCATCCTTGAAGAAATGAATGGTGTAGAGAGACCATGGGATGATTTTCATTATTGGTCCCATTTTCTACCGGATTTGCGAGAAGTTGAATCAAGTTTCTCTAGCCTTTAGTATTCTGGTCCTATTCACCCAGTTTTGAACCCTTTAGCATTAGCATAGGTATTTTCTGAAGGGAACATGGTTGTCATTTCTTCTACTACCATGGTGAACATCTATAGAGATCCCAATATTATTGAGAACGTATTCATTGGAGCTAAATGTTCCTGTAAAGAAATTCAAACTTACACCGATCTCTTTCGAGAATTTTGGAATGTGTTTGCTTGGTCTTATGAGGAAATGCCTAGTATAGATACATCTATTTTCTAGCATGAGATCAAGAAATATGAAAATGCTAAGCCTATTTGGTCGAAGCTTCATCTGGTCAACCCTAGGAAGGGAACAACTATCAAAGCCGAGGTGGAGAAGATGCTTAAGGCGGCTTTCATATATCCTGTTCCATTAACTGAGTGGGTTTCGAATCTAGTGCTTATGGAAAAGAGAAAAGGAACGATCCAAGTCTGCATCGATTTCAGGGATTTTGAATAAGGCATGTCCTAAAGATAACTACCCCATGCCATTTATAGATCAAATCATTGATGAGTGTGCGGGAAATGATATTTTCTCTTTCATGGACGATTTCTTGGGATGTAATAGATCACTATCCATCCTGAAGATCAGCATATGACTGCTTTTATTTTCCCCTGGGGTACTTTTGCTTACAAGAAGATGCCTTTCGTCCTTAAAAATGTTGGAGCTACCTTTTAGCGGGATATGTCCTATGCCTTCCTTGACATCAAGCATATCATCGAGGCATACTTGGATGATTTAGATGCTCGTTCTCGCAAGATAATTGATCATCCTTCAAAACTTTGTCAATTTTTTAAATGATGTCGGTATTATAAAGTTTAGATGAACCCTAATAAGTGTGTTTTCACTGTCACATCCAATCGGTTGTTGGGATTCATCGTGTCTACAGAAGATATTTGGGTAGATCCCTTCAAGATTGAGGCAATACTTCAGTTTCCTCCCTCGTCTTCGATCCGTCAACTTCAAAGTCTACAAGGCAAAGCCAATTTATTATGGAGATTCATCGTGAATTATGTCAAGATCAAAAAGGAATTTATGAGGTTCTTGAAGAAAGGAGTTCCATTTTTTTGGGATGACTTTGCTCAACGTTCATTCGATGCTTTGAAAAAAGCACTGACCTCTACTCCATTACTGAGTCCACCAAATTATAGCAGGGATTCCCTCTTGTATCTCACCACAGCATAATCTACCATAGGTATGGTTCTAGTTCAAGAAGATGATTCTCTTTGTGAGCATGTTTTATACTACCTTAGTCGAGCCTTGGTAGGTCCTGAACTCTAGTATTCTCCAATTGAGATACTTTTTGTTCATGCTATCCGATGGCTCAAACATTACATTCTCCTTTGAAAAACTTATGTTTTGGTGGCAGTTAATCCATTTCAATTTTTTCTCAGTAAGAGAGTGATTGGGGGAAAATACAATCGCTAGATTGTTATTTTGCAAGAATTTTATCTTGAATTTCTGTCTGCCAAATCCAAGAAGTCGTTGGTATTCATGGAGTTGATTTCTGAGTTACCCTATGGAGAAGAGGTTGTTTATGAAGAATAATTTCCTGATGAACATGTTTTTCTCATTTCTTCACCGGATCCTTGAAACGGAGATCTCATAGTTTATCTCCAAACTGCAAAGTTTCCCTTAGCTTTTTCGAAAGATGAGCGTCAAAATTTGCGACACTTCACTAGAAGTTATTTGATTATTGGTGACACTCTATATCGTCGTGGGGTCGATTCAATCCTTAGATGCTACTTAACTCTCGAAGAAGCTAATGTAGTACTGAATGATTGTCACAGTGGAGCTTGTGGTGGTCACTTATCTGGGATTGCTACAACCCAAAAAATATTGCGTACAGGATACTTTTTTCCCTCGATTTTCAAAGATTATTTTTAGGTAGAAAAAAAATGTCATCCCTGTCAAGTTTATACGCAGGAGACGCATGATTATCTAGCTCCACTCTTTCCTATCATCATTGTTGGTCCTTTCACGAAGTGGGGTATTGATTATACTACTTGTAACCCTGCTTCGGCTAAGGGTCATACATGCATTATTATAGTTGTAGACTACTTTATGAAGTGGGTTGAGGCTATGCATACTTTTTGGAATGATGTTGATACAACAACCATGTTCCTATTTAATCAAGTCATTTCCCGCTTTGGTATCCCCAAGGAGATTGTCACTGATCATGGAAATCATTTTCATAATAGTATGATGGATGAATTGGCTCTGAAATTAGGTTTTCGGCAGGAGCATTCATCTCCTTATTATCCTCAAGCCAATGGGCAAGTTGAATCCGTTAAAAAATCCTTGAAGAAAATTCTTCAACAGACAATTGATAAAGCCAGATCCAATTGGCACATCATGATGTACCCTGCACTTTGGGCATAATGGATGTCTGTAAAGACTACAAATGATTTCACCCCATTTAAACTAGCTTATGGGTTGGAATCTATATCTCCAATTGAATGCGAAATTCCTTCCCTTAAGCTGGTAGTTGAGCTTCTTCCTGACACTTCCAATATCGAAGAATGCCTTATCCATCTAGAACATCTCGATGAGCAGCACCGAGATGCAGCTACGATGAATGAGCCGTATAAGAAATGGGTGAAGGTTCAATACGATAAGGCGATCAAACCTAGGGTTTTATCTGAAGGTGACCTTGTCTTGGTTTATTCCCAAGAGAAGGATGCCTTGGGGGCAGGCAAGTTCAAATCTCTGTGGTATGGCCCCTCTATCATCAAAAAGGTCCTAAAAAAGGGAGCTTATGCCTTGATTTATTTTGATGGGAAGGAGTTGGTGGAGCCCATAAATGGGCTCTATTTGAAGTATTATGCTTAGGGTTCAGCCTAGCATATGATTTTTTGTATATATTGTATTTTTTTACATGTCTATTTTTCGATGTTTGGTGTGACTTTGATGATTTTGATCTGCTTTGGCAAGTATTATTGGATGGATGAGTCATTTTGGCTTTGTTGATGGTGCTAATAAACATACCGCAAACTTGGCTTCCGCAGCTTGGGTAATCCACCATACATCCAGTCAGTTGTTAGTTTCAAGAGGTGTCTGCATTGGTCCTGCTTTGAAAAATGTGGTAGAATACACTACAGTGGTCAACCTAGTCTCAGAGTCAATATCTCTTGGTGTTGATTCGTTGGTAGTTTACTTGGATTCACAGTTGGTGGTTTCACAATTAAACAACACCTATCGTGTTAGAGACCCATTTTTGCATTGATTATTTCACATTCCTTGATCCAACAATTGGTTAGCAGACTCATTAGCTAATCAATCACTTGATTGGCACATTAATCATTCAATACTTTAAATATATCAAAACTTCATTAATCGCTGAGGTCCCTGCTGAACATTTGTGTTCCGATAGAACGCAATAGTTGTAGCTACATGAAAAAATAACCACACCCAGTCTCATGGTAATCCAACCACCTACCTCTGGATAGCCTCTAGAAGGTCCTCTTTAGCTGCAGTGGGTACTTGGCGAGTCAAACTCTCCAAGATTCTCTGGATGGAATGGAGGGTCCTTCTTGGGTATTCAACATCTGCCTCACCTCTGCGGTGCTTATGCCTTGGGTAACCCTCTAGCCTAACTAGTCCCATATCTCCATCATGATCATTAAAATTTTGTAAGTCATATTGTCCTATCAAAAACATTTTTTCATTTTTACATATAAATTGAAAAATAAAAAATCCAAAAAAAAAATCATATAATAAAAAAATCCAATGTGCAATATTACCAATTTCACCCCATGCTGCTCCAAGTGGAAGAACCAAATCAAGATCTTCTCGAAAATCCATCCCAGCATAGGGATAGTCCTCCACTAAGATGACCTATTCTACCCACCATTGGAAGAACTCATCATCCCATGTGATTTGAGGAACTTCACTTCCCCCCAGTCTCTTCATCAAATCTTCCCATCGGGTTACCCTCGGATCCCTTGGGCTACTGATAGTAGAGATGATCTTGGGCTGAAGCCCTGGGACTTTCTCAAAGAAGAATGCCAACAAAATAATGTCGTATCCAAAGTGTTTTGTCTTTTTTCGCCAGATAGAACTCAATTATTTTTTTTATATTAGCCAATAAGGCCTTGCACCAATGATAAATATGAGTAAAAAAATCCACTTCTATACTCATATCAGTGCATGAAGCCTAGTGTAGAGAGGCTGATCCTGCGACTCTACCAATAGTAAAGAGATGGATTTTCATGTACAAGTCCTGTACATATTTGATTGGGATATGAGTCCCCACTTTCTTTGCATCATCCACACAATAGACCTGGATATAGTCATCTACGTTAAGCACTATAGTGGGCTTACCATGAAAATCAACTAGGTCTCCCCTTCAGGAAAGTCCAGTGATAAAATATATGTCTTCTAGCTCTATTCTCAATGGCATCTGATCAATTATAAACAAATCTTCATCTTGTTCCCAATGATCAACCAACATCTCAAGCAATCGAGCATTGCTTTTCATATTCAACATTTTGAAAAATTTGAGTAAACTACAACTCCAAATTATATCTAAGGATTGTTGGTCGTCCATCACTTCATTATCAATAGCATTGTGCTCTCTTTCTCTCCAACTGATAATCATCTTGGGAAATTTCATCCATTGCCCAATTATATACAATTTTTTGAATTCCTCTCTATGCATATGCGACCTCATTCAGACACAGTCGTGTCTGTACGCGAGTTCCTCATGACGAACCCGCATATACACAAAGGGTTTCAAAGAAAATATATTTCCTCTGGTAAAAAATCTAAATATTTTCTTGAAATAGGAATGAAATTGATAAATGAGATGAGTGCAAGGCTTACCTAATTGATTTGAAGTGATTCGGTGCTAGTTCCTCTGTATGCAAGAAGAGTCTTTTTTCTCCATAGCTCTTTTTCCACTTCTGAACTACACAAATGATCAAAATGTGAGTAAAAATGTTTATTTATGCCCAGAATTTGAATTTTTTTCACAAATTTCGTTTGCATCTATTTTTTGAATTTGATTAAGGCTATTTAACCTTTTGGCTTGTAAGTGTTAGGAAAAGTTATTTTCAGGCATATTCTGCTGAATTTGAGATATTTCCAAATTTTCCTTCGGATCAATGACCGTTGACCTGTCATGGAAGGTATTTGATTCTGAACTGGCATACAGGTTAGGGAATTCACTTTCTGTTGAATTTTTCACATACTTGCCTCCATTTTGGTCATTTTCCATAGGGTCAATCCCATCATGTCATGACTATTTCACTCATTTCACTCGCCGATTGTTTAAATCATGAGGTGGTGGTAGAACCATCCTTTACATGGGATTCCTAGTTAGTTCCTTGCTAGCGTTTGTCGCCCATGCTGCAATTTGTGTAGGCTCGGGAGTCCTCTTTAGTCCCGCCATGAATTATGCATTAAAGCTTCATTCTTCTTCTTCTTCGCTTTCTTTATTCTTGCCAGTTACCTTAGAGGCTCCCATATGTTGTCAAGTTGTATTACTGCATTGCATGTTGACTACTTGTTTATCTTGGCCTTTAGCTGGCTTCATTTGGACTCATGTTTAAGCCCTCTTTTGACCATGCCTTTATGTATAAGTTAACCATGCAATCACTTAGCATTTGCAACTTGACACCTTTACCCATGGATGGAACATCCCTTTGAGTGTCACTTACCAGTTTTCTCCACCTTGAATTGAGTATAGGATTTTTCCTATCCCAGGAACTAGTGCATTTGTTTACTGACACTCATTCTATCCATTGTACTATAGGTATTATTTTATTCTTTTTTAGGCTTTGGAATATGAAAAAGAAAAAAAAAAAAAATATTTGAAAAAGAGGGGGAATGGGACAATACTTCCATACTTGATGACAGCTACAGTGTCAGTTGTGTCGCCCTTGAACAAAGCACAAAAAAGCTAAGTCTTTTCTCCATTTTGGGATTGTTTTATTTTTTGACTTAGGAGAAGCCATAACCTTGTTATTAAGTTAGTACTCCCCTGGTTGGTTATCTCTTCCAATGACATGGATTGTTTTTTTATGCCTCCTGCATGACAAACTTATACAAAGTTATCATTTGATCCATAGTCAACATCAGTCCTGCTTTTGTTCAAGGGAATTTAACCTAAGTCGACCTTTCTGTGGTGTCTCTTGACTCATTTGTTAGTTGACCATCCTAGTCTTGTTAGTATTTGGTTCTATCACATCAACTATTTGGTCCTTTGCTCGTGCTGGTTTGAGAAGGTCTCCATTGACTTATTTTAGGCGAGTTTTCCTCTTATCGACTACGACATATTGCTCTGAGAGTAAACCTAGAGCCACACCCTAACACTATTTCCATCATTGATAGGCGACCTTGTGCTCAAAATTTGATCAACATCATGGGTATTTGACTGAGTGGTTTCCCTTATGTTCAAATTCAACTTACATTATCACACATGGGATTCGTGAAATACCTTGATTTCCATTTGACCCTATCGGTGGATATCTTGCCTCTTTGTTAGTTTTCATTATTGGTTAGTTCAAAGGGTTTCTTCCATGTCCTAGCTCCATTTTGTGCATGCTGAAAATGTACTTTCGGGTGGTTACTTCACTTGGCTTCATCTGATTCCTTCCAAATCTTGGCCTGCGGGTTACACTCGCACTGGACTGATGTGGGATGCCTCAATGCCTTCCTTCCAGTAGATATTTTCCCATTGAATCCAACTCATTGCTCTAGGAATAAGTCTAGAGTCCTTTTTTCAGTACCTTAGTCTTTGCAGTCATCAGTGGAAAACTCTTTGCTATCAACAGTGATAATACATCATTGTCTCCTGATTGATAGATTCTCTCAATTGCTCGACTTCAACTCATTCATTTTCACTTGTTGGATTGTACTGGGGCATCTTGACACTCATTATCATTATCACTGGGTTGTCTCACATTTGTTAACGGTATACATCAATGACCGGTAATCATACGATTTCTCACATGGTCGACCTCAGCTCATTTATTCCCATTGTGTAGAATTGTGCCATGGTGATCGATGAAGTCCTTAGGTTTGCATCAACATGTTTTGGTTCACTTTGAAAACTCCTTCAGTTTTCTTCCAGTGATACCATCCACCATTATATGTTGCAGTTTCATCACAACAAAATCTTATATGTTGGCACCCAAGTTGTGTGTTGTACCATTTTTTCCACCACTTATGATTGGGTACTTGGAGATTCAGTTGTGACTTCATTGATTAGATATCTATGCAACAGCATTGATCAATCTTCTATATGTGATACTTGGACATGATTTTGACTTATAATTCCGGGTAGTGATTAGATGATTCATTATGTACTTTACATCTTATTTATACTTGTATACATATTGGATCTGCTACATACTTCATATGTGAACATGCTTTTATTTCACTAAGCATGGGTATGCTCACTTCAGACATGAGCTATCTTTTTTATTTCTATCACTGGTTTTTGGCAGGCTGAAATCTCGTGAAGTCCTCTCCAAACCTTGCAAGGTTCTTTCTATGCACATAATACATTTCGGCCATCATGTACCCCTTTTGACCTCATATATTAGCGGGCATCTATTATAGCATCATTTATCACCACTATATACTTGATGACTTATGCATTGGCTTTGGGCAGCACTTCCATTTAGACTTGGTCACATTTCTAAAAAAATAGTATTTTAAAATCCCTACATGACTCTGCCTAGCTTTTTTTGCATATACACATGGTTCCATATATAGAGAACTCGCGTATGCGATTTAAAATATTAAAAAATATAAGATTTCCCTATTATTGAGGAGGGGTTTACGATATTTCCTATAACTTAACTACCCCAACCCATGGCCTAATTGTTCCCCAATTGAAAAAAATAATTTGAGGAAGTATAAATATGCCTCAAAAGAATGGCCTAAGGGGGGAGGAGAGAGAATTATAGATATTATAGCCTGTTATAGCCCTGATCAAGTCTGATACTTCCCCTGTGCCTCCTGCAATTTCTAGATTTTCAGGAAACCCTTGTTTCCTTGTGATGATCACCCTCATTCTATGTGACATAATTTGTGCACCATTCATGGAAAAAACTTTGTGAGGCTAGGGCTGGATGAATACGGAGGACAATTTTTCTCAAGGACATGGAAGATCTCAAGTGATTTCTCCACTATTTATTTTTGTACATGTTATCAATAAAAGAAGTTCCATCTTGTTCCTGATGTTCACGTGTCATATGTTTCTATACATGCTTAATAATCTTGAATATTTTATTTCTTATTATCTTTATGAGATTATGTACGCTATGTTGCTAACATCTAGCACATATATGTTGTACAAATAGGTTTTTGTACTTGTTCTTTGCTAATTTTCAGGTTCTAAAGCAAGAGGAGTTGCAGGGGGTTTGAACTCTACAATATCTACTACAAACGAAGGATAAACAAGTAAGATCTGAAATCCTCACCTTCTAGTTTAAAGTCTAAAAGTTGGTAATATTGAGTCCTTCTTGTGATGACATGCCCCTACTCTGTGAGGTTTACCAACCTAGGACCTTAGAGTAACATTTCCCGTAATAGTAGGATAAGATTTACTTTCATCGACAATTATATTAATTCAAAATCAACACTAGTGCGAACTCCTTCAATATCCACAATGATGCATGTTAGTGTTCCCATAGGGAAGATATTTTTTCTCATTTTCCATCCTTAACTAAATAGGTCATCATTGTAGCTTCAAATTACCCATTAATTCCCACGTATGCTTTGTCAATACATTAGCATCATATCCCAGATGCAGAATAATTTGATCCATCTCATATTCTCCTATATGTGTACTAAGCCTCATTTCTCTTTCGGTTCTCTTATGTCGATGAAAATTATTAATTGTGTGCATCTCACTTCACGACATTTCTTTGGATGCACATGAAGCTATCAACTCTTGCAACCCTTCTACAACCTTTTGATCTCTTAACAATTTCATACAAGTATATAGAAAAGTCCTTAAAATAATTACATGATTTGCTGAATCTTAGTCTTGTGTTAGAGCTCGATACTGTGTCGTTGCTCGATTCTATATTGAAGCTGATGACATGCCAAAGTTACTTTTCTGATCGGGCTTTGGATGTCCACTAGAGGTTGAAGCTCATCCATAAAACTTCGTTTTCATTCCATAAATAATTATTTTTATTTATTAATATAAAAAACAAGAGCTCTCTCAACAACCTTTCTGACCTATGCACTTTCATATTCTTTCTTTTCATATTCTTTATCACTACCAGTCGCAACTCCACTTCTAGTGACAATAATAACTCGAGGTTCATCAATCCTCCTTTCAACATTCATCATTTGAATATTCTGTGTTGGTTGTTTATTCCTATTTTATTGCATATTCTCCATAAGTACATGAAATTCCTCAATTACATGGTCAAAGGATTTACAATACTTACATGCCATTGTGGGGTTCTGGCAGTCTCTCACAAAATTACCAGGCTGGCCACAATTATAGAAAATGACCTGCCCACATCCTTGACAAGCTCCAGCACCTCAACCTATTCCTTAGTAACCTCCTTGACCACCGCGCTATCCATTGTACTCATGTACATGCTCTGTTTATTACATTATATAAGTGTCAGCACTACGCTCCATCATTGGGTCGTAAGCCCAACAATTATTCTCATCGTGTCCTATTGATTTACATAATTTGAAATATAGTTTCCTAAGGTTCTATACATATTTCTATAACAAGTAACACTATTATTAATGATTTTGGTCTCTCATATTACATATTTTCACCACAGGTTGGATCTTGTATTCAAGGGATTTGGTTCCCCACCATCCATGTCATCCCTGAAGACAGGGAACTATTCTTTAGAATGGCCCTCCAATTAGGACTTCGTACACCATGATTCTTCTATAACTTCGTAAACATCACGAAAAAAATATAATTTAGAGAAGAAATGATTCCTAATGGAAAAAAGATAGTAGAGGAAACTCATGATGATAAAAAAATAAATGTTAATCGTGATTTCATAAATTCTAATGTTGGATTGAAGACCCACCATATTCAAAAGATCGAAATGAGGAAGTTTGATGGCAATAATACTACATATGGTGCAATATTTTGATCTCAATAATGTGAAAAAAATACAAAAGGTATGCATTGCAACTTTATATTTAGAAAAAAATACATTTGTATGGTATCGATAGCTTTTCTCTCGTAAAAAAATTATCACTTGGTAAATTTTTACGGAGGAAATGATATCACATTATGAGGATACAAAGAGAAACACCTTCTTTAGCCAATTGATAAATATCAAACAAAAGGGTTTAGTGGTGGAGAACATTGAGGACTTCCAAAATTTTAGTATAAGGGTAGATGATATTCCAGAGGAACACAGGATTGTCGTCTTCATAGGGACTTGAACGGATAACTTCCAACATGACGTTCGACTTTGGGAACCTGATTCATTGAAGAAGGCATTCAGGTTGGCAAGAAAAATTGAATGTAAAATTATGGTGATAAGGAAGCCTACCACTCACATCTATAAATTTGGAAATGTTGCTACTCCTAAACTTCCACAACCTACATGGTTGACACCACAAAAATTGGAAGAAAAAAGAGCAAACGAGATTTGCTATAGTTTTCATAGAAAATAGACTAAAGGTCATAAGTTTGCTAAGAAGAACTTATTTTACATAGATTGTGAAGAGGAGGAAGAAAATGAACAAGAAAATTCAAAAGAAGAGGATATACACCAGGAACCAACCCTAGAGAAAGAAGAAATGAATCCGACCATATCCTGTAATGCATTGGCAGGAATTACCACTCCTCAAACTCTTAATATAGAAGGACATATCAAGAAGAACAATGTAATAGTTTTGATTAATTCAGGTAGTACCCATAATTTTATTCATTGTAAGGTCGCCAAGGAATTGAATTGATTCCTATACCTAGCACCAAAGTGTCAAGTGATGGTCGCAAATGGAGGAACTATAAATTGCTCTATAAAATGCCATAATATCAAGCTAACCATGGGGGAATATATTGAATAGTCCAATTCTTTCCATTCCAATGGGAGGTGCTGATGTTGTACTAGGAGTACAATAGTTACAATATTTGGGGAAAATATATTTTAATTTTCAAGAGATTTTCTTGAAATTTTTTTCGAAAGGAAAGGAAGTTGAATTACGGGGTATCGTATGGAAGCCAGGAAGGATAATAAGCTTTAATTTCATTAAAAATCTTCTGAAGAAATAACAATGAGGCGTAATTTCACAATTATGCTCACTAGAAGTTCCAACATCAAAATCATCTATCTCTCCAGATCTCCAAAAAGTCTTCGAAAATCATTCCAAGGTGTTTGAAACTTTCAACAAAATCCCACCTATTCATGACCATGATCATGGTATTCATTTGATTCCAGAAAGTGTTCCTCCAAACATAAGGCCTTGCAGATATCCTTATGTACAAAAGAGAGAAATTGAACGTATGATTTCATAAATGTTAGAGGCTAGTATAATTCACCTGGTCAAAGTTCTTTCCCTGCTCTAGTAGTATCAGTGCACAAGAAGGATGGATCATGGCACATGTTTCCGAATTATAGGGGGATCAATAAGCTCACTATTAAAGATAAGTTTCCCATTCCTGTTATTGATGAAATATTGGATGAATTACATGGAGAAATTCATTTTACCAAGTTGGATTTTCATTTAGGATATCATCAAATTAGAATAAAGACTAAAGATATTCCGAGAATAACATTTCAAACTCATGAGGGTCATTATGAATTTTTGGTCATCACTTTTGGCCTTAGCAATGCACCTTCTACATTTTAAGGGTTGATGAATTCCATTTTCAAATCCTTCCTTAGAAAATTTGCGTTAGTATTTTTTAATGATATACTACTCTACAACAGGTCTTGGAAGGATCATGTTCAACATGTTGACAAGGTGCTTAAACTATTGGAGGAGAAAAAATTATATGAAAAAACCTCCAAATGTTTCTTTGGATTATAAGAGGTGGAATATCTAGGTCATATTGTATCTCGGGAGGGTGTTAAGGTAGACCCTAAAAAAATTAAATCCATTAAGGAATGGAAAGTCTCCATAACTGTAGACTACTTGCGAGGATTTATCTAGTTAACAGGGTATTATCACAAGTTTGTTAAGAATTATGGGAGAATAGAAACACCTCTAACAACATTATTGAAGAAAGATGCATTTTCATGGACTAGTGAAGCAACTTAGGCCTTTGAACATCTTAAAGAGAAAATGTGCCTAGCACCGGTCTTAGCTACACCAGAATTCACAAAAATATTTATTATGTAAAGTGATGCCTTAGGAAATGGAACTAGTGTTGTTTTAATGCACGAAGGAAGACCCATTGCTTTTGAAAGTCATCCAATCAAAGGAAAGTATTTACAAAAAGCTATTTATAAGAAGGAAATGTTGGAAATACTAAATGCACTAAAGAAATGGTGACCTTACCTAATATGAAGACACTTCAAGGTAAAAACTGATCATGATAGTCTTAAATACTTTTTGGAACAAAGACTATCTTTAGAAGAGAAGAAAAAATGGGTCACAAAGATGTTGGGTTATGACTGTGAAATCATATACAAAAAGGGAAGCTAAATTTGGTTGTAGATGCACTCTCAGGAAAGGATGAAGAGGTGGAAGCATTTTTTTGTGTCATTTCTATTATCCAACAAGATTAGATAACCAAAGCAAGGGATGAATGGAAGAATGATGAAGAAGTGTGGACACTCATTCAACACTTGCAGTAATATCCTAGTACATCTAATACATTTATTTGGAAAAATGATTCCTTATGGTACAAATATCACTTATATCTTTGTAAGAATTCCCAAATAAAACAAAAGATTCTTTTGTAATTACACACCTCTCCCTTAGGAGGGCACTCGGGATTTTAAAAAATTTACCATAGGGTGAAGAAAGATTTTTTTGGGATGGCCTTAAATCTGATATTCAAAAGTTTTGGCAGAATGTTTGGTTTTCCTGCAAAATAAAGTTGAGACAATTAAGACACCATGTATTCTACAAACTTTATCCATTCCAAGTCAACATTATGGGGAGGTTTTAATGGATTTTATCACAGGTTTACCTAAGTATGAATTAAAGAGTGTCATCATGGTGGTAGTTGATAGTCTTACCAAGTATGCACACTTTTGTGCATTGTCTCATCCATTTAAATAAATTATAATTGCTACTGCATTTATGGAAAAAAATGAAAAGCTACATGGAAACCAAAATATTGTTGTAAGCGATAGAGATCCCATTTTTACTGGAAATTTTTGGACAAAATTATTTTCTTGTTTGGGTACTCAACTAGCTCATAGACCATCTTATCATCCTCAATTCGATGGGAAAACTGAGATAGTCAACAAATGTTTGGAAGGATATCTTCGTTGTTTTGTGTTTGACAAACAAACACATTAGGTCAAGTGGCTACCTTTGGCTAAATGGTGGAATAACACTTCCTTGCATACTGTAGCAAAAATGACCCCATTTATGGCACTTTATGGATATCATCCACTATCCATTACATCATATTTAAGAGAAATTTTTAAGGTTCAAGCAGTGGAAGATCACATTGAGAATGAACAAAAAGTTCTCCAACTCTTAAAGGATAACCTAAATGGCACAAAATCAAATGAAACAACATGTAGATCAACATCCCAGTGAGAGAAGTTTTGATGTAGGAGACTAGGTATATTTATTTCTACAACCATATAGATAAATGCCCCTAAAGCAAGCTAAGAAGTATAATAAAATATCACCAAAATACTATGGTCCTTACAAGGTGTTGCAAAAGATTGGTACTATGGCATACAAGTTGGAGCTTCCTGCTTCATCTTGAGTGCACACAATTTTCCATATTTCATGCTTAAAGAAGGTTATAGGTGACAAAATTCTAGTTCAAACAATATTGCCAGAACTTGATGAGGAAGGAAAAATCATATTGGAACCTAAAGCAGTCAAGGAAATAATAACTCAACAGCTACGAAATTGATCAATTTTAGAGTATGTCATCAAGTGGAAGAACTTACCCATTGAAGATTCCACATGGGAGGATGAGACTGCATCCATAGCTACTCAAGCATTGATGACAATGTTTTTTGAAGGAGAGGGGAATGTTAGGTCCCTATATTACTAGTGTAGTCCCTTATTGTTTTTAATGTAGCCCCCTTATTGTTATTATTGTACCCCTGTATCCCCCATATTGTTATCATTCTGCCCCATAAAAAGCCACTATTGTTATTTTTGTGTCTTGGCATTATTATTGTTAGGTCGGCTAGGATTATATTTTGACCCCATGGAATCCTATATATAGAAAGGAGGTTTTTTCATTTGTATCATCCAAGAATTATTCATTTATGTAATGTAAAGGAGGTTTCCCCCTCAAAGTGGATGATTTTTAATTCGATGATCTCTATTTTCTTCTATTTTGTGAGCTGTTTTCATAACAACTTCAGCTTGAGTTCCTATCTCTTATTGCATCAATGGAAATGTGATATGTGGTAGCAGCGCAACTATAAATCATTATTGATGTCAGTGCAGAGCTATGTCAAAGCTTACCTAATCCAATAATAATTTAAATCTTTGATCAAACTCCCAAACAGACTCATTAGGTTTATGTTTGATCTCTTTCAACTCGGTGATGCATTGCAACTCAAAATTCGACTTCTTAAACTCTCTTACAAGTGTTGTTTTAATATTTGCGAACGTTATGTTATGTTTATTTGAATACTTCATATAAAATTTAAATTCTCTATCTCTAAATGTCATAAAAAGCTACACTTTCTTTATATTCTCATCGTTGATGTGCTTCAATATACATACAAATTCACATAAAAACCAAAACTATTCTAGATCCTCCAATCCAGTTCCTTTGAAATCAGGTAGCTTAATATCATCAACCATAACTCTTCTTGTGGGGGGAGAGGGAGGGGGAGGGGGAGGGGGATGAAGGGTAGGAGGGGTAGGGGGAGTGGGAAATCCAACAAAAAACTGGCTATTACTAGATTCTGGCTTCTGGGAACTCTTAGGATGGGAGGGAGAATAATTTGAATTTACTTGGGGTTTATCAGGGTGTCTTTCATATTTTTCACTTTAAGATCCACTCAAAAGGGGACCATAATCAATCTCTATAAAGGTCTCCGGGTCTTGTCCTCAAGATATATTTATGGTATATAATATATATCTCTTTCCACTTCACATTGCGTCAGTCTCTTGCTCCGATTTAGTCTCTCTTCTTCCAAAAATATGTAAACTAGCAATCTGATTGCATCCGTAAAACTCCCTTTTCACACAGAAGCATCTTAATGAAAAATTTCAGATATTTTAAATACTTACCTTGTGTTCCTTTGAAGAATAATTGTTCTGCTTCACTATAGGATATCGTTGAGTCTACAACGAACTCAGTAATGAATCCTCCCAAGATGTTATCAATCCATAACTCGATAACCATTGAAATACTATTGTTAGTGCTCTTGAGTCGCTGTATTAGTTCAAAAGTGCACACCATAGGTTATCCTCCCTTAAATAGTTATTCCTTTCAGTAAACCTCGATATCCACTTGTACAAATCAACAGGAAAATAACCAAATAAAATCTCATATTGATTTGTAAAAATATACTTATGTAAGAAATCTTCGAATGTAAGAAGATGATTTCTATTTTCTTGATCCAAAAATTCTTGTAATTACAGGTATATCTAGTCTTGAATATCCTTCTTTGATGGGTAACACATCCACATACCCCTCAATAATATCCTGTTCCTGGAAATAGAACCATTTTTTGACTTGGTTTGGGATGATCGAGGTTTGATATATACTACACACCAACAAAACCCTTGATCACTGGCCCTTTCGACAATGACTTGCAAGCATATCATAGTCTCACCGAAGTGAATATGGGTGTATGATGAACCAAGTTTATGAAGCCTTGAGGGACTAGGCGATGTGGTATTATTATGTTATCTTATTCGTAGCACTTATAAATCACTTCGCCGCATTAGATTAATCAATTAAAAATTCCATATAAACCATAAACCATCATTGTGTTGAAATAAAATAAAATTGTAGTAATTTATACTCTACAATAGATACTAAGAAAATATCCACATAAATCATACAAGAACACCATATTACCATGGTTCCCCTAGTATAAGGCTATGTATAAAAGAAGTGTTGCTTAATATATTGAATCTTTGAACAAAAAATAGTTCTTAGCCTGCACACTAAGCTGCAGACTCTTCTCCAGGCCTTTGCGCACTCAGCTGTAGAGCCTCTCCTTTACTACCAAATTATAGATCACAATAATTTACCCATAACTCATATTTGGATCAAAACTAAACATCTTGACATTTCTCTTCTTATTATTTTACCCTATATATACTATTACATTGTCAAAATACCATGGAATCCTTATAATAAGCAATTATGGCCCCAAAGCCATTGATCCCTTACAAAATCTTATGATTTTACAAAAAGGATGGGCTTCGAGCCACCCCGAAACCCTTACGACACTGCACGATATATTTAATTCCCCAAAATACACTCTTTTCCACAAAGTGCAGAGTCTTTGCCAAAATCAAGATCAAGTTGGGGTGCGCCCAACAATAGATGACCGAATCTTCTGTGCCATAATTCGTCGATGTCTCGATATCCACCTTCTCTTCTTTCGTTCTCAAGAAAACATAGTATTATACATCTAATTTTTATAGGTTCTTTACTCGAACCCAAATATTCTTCACTTGTACCATGGATTTGTGACGAACGAACACATTTCATTTGCAAAATATCACATCATAGCCATGGTATTCCCACATAGAAACATAAAACAAATTCTTCTTTAAAGCAGGAACATACATGACATATTTTAATGTGATAGGAGTGCCATAATCCTTTTGAAAGATAAATGTACCTATTCCAATAGCATTATACCTCCTATCATCTCCCATCTCGATGTGCGCTGGGAGATCCTTCTCCTCCAAGTTACTGAAGAATTATTTGTTTTCGGTCATATGGAATGAAGCTCCACTATCTAAGTACCACAAAAAACCCATCATTTATGACACCATGCATACGATAAGGGTACAATCCAACTCGAACTATAAAGCAAGTGCTTCACCCGCTGCTCCTCCTGAGGGCTTCTTTATGTTGTACTTGTGCGTACACTTTGTATCATAGTGTCCAAAATCATGACAATGAAAACATTTTACCTTTGACAAGTCTATATTCTTCCTTGCCTTGCCAAAATACGATTTGGAATGGGACTCCCTCCCTTTCATTTTCCTCACCTTTCAAGTGAAGGCACAATTCTTCTCATCATCAGTCATTGACGTAGATCCATATCTGGTGTTCTGCTAAATCTCTTCTTGTACCAAGTCAGACCACAATCACTCCCACTGTAGTAGCTTCTCCCTCCCATTCACTGAGTCCTGGTAGCTGTGCCAGATCTTGGGAAGGCCTAGAAGTGCTAGGCTCACCAAATCATCCTGGGGCAGCTATCACACACAACACTTCCAAGATAATCTCAACATTGAATGAACTTCATCAAGTATTTTGGTATCATGTCATGCTTATCCATCTTGATCTTTCTGAGCTTGTCCTTCAAAGCCATATTCTCGTGGTCACTGCTATTCTAAAACATATCTGTTAAGGCATTTCACATAACATATGGATTTACCTTTCCATATATGTTCGAGACAATATGATCTTGAAATCTTTCTAGCAGAATCCTTCTTGCCTTTTCTACATTCTTCTTCCATGCATCAAGATTTTGAGCATCTACTGGTGCGGGCCGAGGAATATCACTGTTTATGAATTCATTGAGTATGTTTTCCTCCAACACTGCCTCCATCATGTCCTTACAATCTATGTAATTCGAATTACCCTCAAGGGGATATTCAAGTGTGAATCTAGAGAAAGACATCCCGATTTGTTGTTGGTCCTGAAGAATAAATCTGCAAATTCGAATCACCTATTATAAGAAACCCCGAGTTCTTCTCTTCTATATTGATTCCCGCTTTGATTCCATGTAAAAAATCCACATATATTAAACTAATCTTGTAATATTATAAAACAAAATACTTGAATCTAATCTACAAATTGCGGAAACCAATTACAACTCCAGAATCACATGAACAAGAAAGAGAAATAAATTCAATCACACAACGTAAATATGTATCTAGGGAAAGCCTTAGCTGAAAACCCCACTATATTATATTGAATTAAGTAAAGAATATGAAACAATACAATGATTCTCTAAATATTGAAATCTCTCTCCGCTATCTCTGACCGTGCCACTCTGATCCCAGCAAGTTTGGTGCAATACTTAACCAAAAAATTCCTCTGGGTTGCTCAGGATTTTTTACGCATTCTTGATGGAATTTAGCCCCTATTAATTAGGAAATTTCCAATAATTGATTAAATTTTTTATCTAAGGCATCCTACTAAACTCATGCATGACCTATATGATTTTCTAATTGTACAACCGATAGTCTACTTCCCTTTAACTCTAATATCAACTGGGTCACTCTTAGAACTGAAAATGAAACAACTATTTATAGTGGATTATGAGTTATCTGATTTATTACTTCTTGTGAATTAAATCAGATTTAATTCACTGGACCTCTTACTAGCTCATCCATTAGTTAGAACTAGTCAAACTGATTTTAACCAAATAATTAAGTTAAAAATTACAACTCAAAATAAATTGCAACTTGACCCTCTAAAAATTAGACTACATGCCTCTAGTTTGACCCCCAACTCGAATTGACTGAGCTATCTAAGTCTTACCAACTCACTTAACTTGCACAAGTTGTTATGTAATGTGGAATTAAAATTTCCTTCTAATTTAATTAAGGGAAAATTAATTTAGAAGCCCTTCTTGTTTCCAATTTCAACACCCCAAACCTAAATTATAATTTCGATACTACGAACAAACAAGTTGTTCGACCATGTGTTAGGTAACATGCTCGACCATAACCATACAAAGCTTAATATTTTCTCATCCAAGGGGGCAGAGGAGTGAAGTGGGGTGGAAACCTACACTAAGAATATTTTTTTGATGCAGAGAGATTCCTTTGGGGTCCAAAAGTTCCAGTGTCAGAACGACAGATGTTTATAGTCATTTTGCACGATTTTTCACCAGGAATCCAACCATTTTGTTCATTTCTTTAGCCAAGGTCTATATTTTTACGCCATCACTGGAAGTGAAGGTATAAGGGATCAATTTTCAAATTTCTTGTAATTCATTTTTGTTGCCATTTAATGAAAGAGGCCTCCCCACAATGAGTAGGGCCGAGAGATGTATCCCACACTAGGTGAACTCTGTAATCAAATCATATTATTTCTTTCATATGATGTTTTCTGATGATTTCCTCTTCTTTTCACGTGTTTAACACTATTTTATATGCAATTATGTATGCATCCATGAAGTAGAAGATGTGGATCATATGTCCTATTGAATGGGTATTTTTTTATTTTTAGCTTTTAACTAATATGATGAGAAACATGGTGCTATGTTAAACATATTCAAAATCTACAATTTTTTCATATTGGTTCAATTCAAAAAAATTCCAGTAATTATGATATGCATCTATTGGTTTCATATATATAGCCATATTGAAGTAGAGTCTGTCTAGATTATTACAACACATTTTTTTTTTAAAGACACAAGGTTAACAAAGAATACACCGGGGGAAAAAATGTGACTTTTTATGAATCCCTTTATTTTTAAAGAACACAATCAAACAATGTCTAAGTTGACATATCAAATGTGAATACAAAATTCTAAAAAATAAGCAATATAAAGATAATAAAATTTCTCACAAGTTTTCTTCTTACTTTAAAATGAAATTATAAACAAAAAAATTACTTAATCTTGACGAAAGTTGAAAAACTTCTAAAAATGATATTTGTTTCTCAAAAAATGGCCAAAAGTGTAACCTAACTTCACATTTTCACCTAGTTATGGCATTAATGTATGCACATGCTCGAGCCTAATACACAATTACAACCGTTGGATTAATAAAAATTACACGATACCTCCACCACATATCTCCTAGATATCACATCAACCTAACCTCCATGTCACCTGCTCCTACTATGTCTTGCTTACATCATGCTCATGTAAACATGAAATCACCCTGCCACGTGGAATCCTTTGACGGTGTGATGGTCACCCAAAAAATGCATCCTTTGGCCATCCAATAGGGTCAATTCCACCTACCACGTGTCATGTATTTTAGGTACCCATAATAATTTTTCCATGTCACTTTCACTGTGGAATCCGTATATACTTTCCTCGCCTACATGTTACTTATCACCTCAACCATTTCCAAGGGGTCCCATAGGGCTAAACCCCTACATGAAAAAGTGATATTTTACATTATAACGAATTGAGGTCCATGTCACAATTTCCCCATCAATTGTAAAATTCAATTCTCCGTTACCCAAGACAGAGATATCGTTGTTCTGCCTTCACACCACAAAAAAATAGTGCTACAACTAGGCCTTAAGCCAATCAGGTGTGACAAAACAGAAAATTCCATGATAAGTGATGGAGGCGAGACTCCATCCCGCACCTTTTGTCAACAGTTATTGGTGATCACATGTTGTAGGCCGAGCATGGAAGGGTGTGAAATGACGTGAATATTCACATCAAGTAACATTGATATTTTCAAGATAGAGGAATAACCTATTCCAAGTATTTTAATAACCCAAAGTTTCAGACTACATAAGTGAGTCCATCCTCAGGGGTAAACGCCTAATATTCTTTGAAAGATTTCTGAGGATTAGGGCAAAAGAATCCAAATATAAATAGTAAAATTTTGAGGAACATTTTTAATTTTTATTAAGGAGGCCAGTTGGAAATTAATGTAATGTTAATTTTATTTTATTTTTAATTTTTTAATTTTATTTAGATTTTAATTATTATTTATTTAATTATTTGTTTATTTGTTTATTTTATTTTAATTTTTTTATTTATCTAATTATTTGTTTGTTTGCTTTTATATTTATTTATTTTATATTTTATATTTTTTTATATATTAATAATATTGTTTAAGAATTTTTGAATTAAAAATTGTGAAATTAATAATTAGAGAAAATTTCCTTAATAAAAATAAAAAATGTTCCTCAAAATTTTACTATTTATATTTGGATTCTTTTGCCCTAATCGTCACAAATATTTCAAAGAATATTAGGCGTTTGCCCCTGAGGATGGACTCACTTATGTAGTTTGAAATGTTGGGTTATTAAAATACTTGGAACAAGTTATTCCTCTATCTTGACAACTAATCTACCTGTATGGATTCTCTTTTTAAAAACATTGATATTCCCATTCCCTAGGACATATGTTTTTCTATTTCCCATGAAATAAATTTCTCCATACCCTGGGATATATATTTCTTTATTCCCCATGACGTACATTTATTTGTCCCCTGGGACATACATTCATCCATTTAATAATGGGAAATATTTCTTGTTGTTCTCCTCACCTCTCATCCATAGCGCCACTCCAATGAACTTAGTTCCAAGTGACAGGGCACAACGCAAGATTAACACTAACCTTGAATGAACTCTTAATGAGTTGATTAAGCCCTAGTACATTTAAACTACTTAAGTAAGGATTATTCCATGACTATGTAAATCCACAACTTCTTCCATGTTTGGTGGATTTTTCTAAATTCCTTTTATGAATTGATAACGGCTTTTTCAACATGATTATAAACCCAACATTTTGTAGTATCATGCTTAGAGGTCTTAGAGAATTATGTGGCTTTTAAAAGAGTTTATTGGCCTCAATAATTTCTTAGTACCGTTATTGCGACTAAATTGAAACCTTCATCCTGGTATGATCATTCTAGTCATCACTTAAAGCTTTGAAATTTTGAATGCAACTGATACTACTAGACACAATTGTATTGTTCCTAGCACCTTTTTATTGAGAAGATCCCATTTTTCGTCCATCGTACTCGTTGAATTATTTGATTTTCCACTCAGTGCTAGGTAAAAATATTTTTGATGCATATAATTTTCCATATGCATATTTCACAATTGGCAGTTTTAGCGGTTAAATTTCTCAACACTAAACATACCATCTTTCGCCATTATTCTCACTCGAACCAGGAACACTTATCTCCTGCGATTTTATCAACCAAATACACCATTGGCTTTGATACCAGTTGTTATAAATTAATTAATGGAGCAATGAAACACATAAAAATACTTCAGAAAAAAAACACATAAATACATAAAACAAGAGAGACATAGATATACATGGTTCACCTAATTTGTGCTAACGTCCATGGAGAAATAACTAGTCCTTCCTTTTATATTATCCACCAAAATGAAGAGATACAACCTAAAACAAATACGCTGTAATTTCCTCTTCTCTCTCACAAAATATCCTCTCTTTTTTTTCTCAGAATAATAATAAAAATCCACAATACAATTCCATCATATAAACCGAGGGTTTCCTTCTAGGAAAAAAAATCCCTAAATTAACATAACTTATACTATCAAATCATGCACCTAATGAATGGCCTAGAATTACTACGAATTACAATATTTTACAAGGAAAATTTTCATCTATTTTTAGCTTCAGGGGTGCTGGCCCCAAACCCCTTCCAAGGGGGGGAGGGGACGGTGACCATAATACGGGAGCCATTGTCACCTTATTAGGAATAGGGATCCAATGCGACTAAAACACAAAACCTATGAATAATCGGGAAGATAATCTAGCTCCACACCCAAAAATCTCCCATTAGGATACAGATTACATAAAATATATCATTGCTTCAATTTCTGAACAATGAATCCACTTTGACCTGGATATTTCCCATCTTCACCATCATACTTGAAGACCAGTTAAAAATGAGTAGAATCTCAATTTCTCCCTTGTTACAACTTTTGTTAACATATCTGTGGGATTCTGGCTACCATGTATCTTTTCTAGCATCAAATTTCCATCTTCCAACACTGACAATATGAAATGGTACTTAAGCTATATATGTTTAGTCTTGGAATGAAACACTAAGTTTTTTGCAAGATGAATGGGTCTTTGGATGTCACTATATAATATTCCCATCTCCTACTTCTTGCCCAATTCATCCTTAAACCTTTGTAACCAAATCATTTCTTTACTAGCCTTTGTAGCAACAACATACTATACTTCCGTTGTTGAAAGTGCAACAATGTTTTGTAATTTTGAAACCCAGCTAACAATTGTCCCCCCTACAGTAAACACATAACCAATGGTGCTCCTCCTGTTATCTCTATCACCTACCATATCTTCATCAACATATCCTTGTAGAGAAATGTTTGAACCACCAAAGAATAATTCTTGATTTTTGGTACCTATAAAATACCTCAAAATCCACTTCACTGCCATCTAATGCTCATTTCCTGGATTGTTCATATACCTTCTTACAACTCCCACTGCATGTGCGATATCAGGCCTTGTGCAAAACATTTCATACATTAAGCTTTCAATTGTTGATGCATATGGAACTTTACACATATAATCCATCTCTTCCTAAGCATTGGGAAACATCCCCTTACTTAGTTTGAAATGGATAGCCAAAGGTAAACTAAATAGTTTTGACTTTTTCATATTAAATATTTCCAACACATTTTCTATGTACTCACTTTGAGACAATGTTAATTTTCGATATTTCCTGTCTATAGTTATTCTCATACCAAGGATTTGTTTTTCTGCACCCAAGCACTTCATTGCAAGTCAATTTTCCAATTTTTCTTTGAGCACATTTTTTTCCTGCATGCCAAGACCCTGCAACAAGCATGCTATCTACATATAATAGCAATATAATATAGTTGTCATATTTTTTATTTTGAAGATAAACAAAATGGTGAAATTGACATATAGTATAACCATGTTTAGACATAAACCTATCAAATTTTAGATACCACTTCCTTGGAGCTTGTTTTAAGCCATACAAGATCTTCTTCAATTTCCACACTAATTTTTCCTTCCCTTTAACCACACACCCTTGTGGCTATTGCATATATATTTCTTCATCCAAATCCCAAAGGATAAAGGTTTTCTTTACATATAAATTCTCAAGATTAAAATATTATGTTAGGGTCCTATAAATATAACGATCAAGGTATGATTATCTAGTCACTTATCCTAGTGGGAAGTTGTAAATATTTGTTAATTTTAATGTGTTTTGCTTTAAAAATAAAAAATAGAAAAAAAGGAAAAATAGAAAAAGAAAAATTGAAAGAAAAATAAAAAATAAATTGAAATGAAAATAAATAAATAAATATTAAAAAATAAAACCCCCAAAGAGGTGCAGTAGTTGAAAATCCGCCAATTATCAAATTTTATTGAATTTTGTTTAAATTTTGAAATAAAAGTTTGATTTGAAATTTTATCATTCTTAATAAAGTGGTTATACTTTCGGACGGATGAGATCCTCCCCATGCAGATTAACGATGGGAGACGATGTTCACACCCCACCATGCTTTTCAGACTTAATAGAGGGGGGGGGGGGAATGCGAGCGAAGAAATATGGTTTATAGTGAAACCATCGAGATAATGTGGTGACTCCAAATTTATTTTGAGGGGGTCTCCTTTACCAATTACCACTCTTATACCCCCACAGAAAACCATCATTGTAATATTCCCAATTAGCAATGGCTAATTGGAATATTTGATTTTGGTCAATTTTGCTTTAAGTAGTTAGATTATGAATAAAAGTGAGTAAAGGGAACACAAATCACTCTAAAATAAGGGGGAATTCCTAGTAGACACACATTGTAATCAAGGGGGCCAAATTGAGCACGCAGCAAAGGGATATTACCGTGGTATCATGGTAAAGGTAGCCGTAGGGAAATTGCGCACACAGTAAAGGGAGGCGACGTTGGTAAAGGCGGCCGTAGGGTTTGAGAGTGGCCAATGCTATATAAAGATGATAGCCTCCTCATTTTGACATCATTGGAGTTTATGCATTTGAAGCTAGTCATTTCGACTTTGAGCACGCTCGCTGTTTAGCCCGTCTGCAGCGCTGTTTAGCACATTGAGTGTCTCCGTTCGTAGATCTCGCCCTCTGCCCCGGGGGACTTCGAGTGCCTTCTCGGGTGAGGTAGTCCGTTAGTGTTTTGTAGGAGGATTGATCCACTGTATTTGTGGAGGAGCAGTGCGTCTATTGACTGCACGACATCTGTCGAGGAGCAGTGCGTCTATTAACTGTGCAGTCCTGAGTGGGAGAACGCAGTCTGTATTGGGGAAGCTCTGGTTGGTATTCTTGGAGGATATTGGTCAGGAGGTTGAGCGCAAGAATAGCAACACGTCTATTGGGGATTTCTGGATCAGCAGGTGATCATAGTATTGAGGATCCTAGGCAGTGGCGGCGTGATCATTGGGAGGAAAGCACAGATCCGCAAGGAGTTATTTCTGGGCAGCTACATACCGTTTTTCAGCAGCTGGAACGCATATCTGAAACACATCCATTCCATGTAGCATTTTGAAAATATTTCTTAATTTTCGTTAGGCAAGTTTAGGTGCTATCACTTGATCACCTATTGTACTCCACTATATTTATTAGTATAATAAAATGGCTCAGTGTTCTCTTCGTATTTCTTGGGTATCTGTGCATGCTTTATATACATGTTATTGTATGTCTGCATTACTATTATTTCTTCCCTTTGAATTTAGATTTATGTACCACTTGTTCTGTTTTTCCCCACACTCTTAGACAGAGTCTGGAAAGGGACAGATAGCCTCCAGATCTCATCCTCTTTTCAAAGGTGAAATATCTGGTAAATGCCCTCCCAGTCCATCTCTGGTTAGAGTTTTCCTGTGTTTTAGAGATATCCCTAAAAAGGGATATTAAAACCATCCAATGTTGTTTCTGCCTATTTGGTCCCGCTCAATTCTCACCATGCCACCTATCACCCTTCCCATCGTCAATGTCACTCTTCCTCCAATCTCCCACCAACAGTCATATAGACGTTGACCATTAAATTTTCCCTGCCAACTTATGAATTTTTAGTTAATGATATGCTCAAAAATGGTAATAATTCCCTTAATCACTGTCAATTCTCATTTTAAAACCCTGAATCAAACCTGCATTATCTCTTTTGATAGTTGTTTGATTCATGTAGGTTCAGATCTAAGATTTCTAAGTTTGCTAGTGCCATCTACAAAGATTTCCCCGTTTGTAACTAATTAAAGTACAACCTGGTAACACTATTCTGTTCAAGTTTCCATTCAAATTAAAGATGTATTCAAATAAAGGAAATGGAAAGAAAGATGACGAGAATCCTATGTCACCTCCTGTCGTTGATTTAGATAGGTCCCATTTGGTCGACACCCAGTACATGATAACATAAACTCAATGCGAATTTGACTTATATGAGATTTGAAATTAGGAAAATCAGAAGTTCTTAGATAACCGTGATGATCTAAGTATCTGGGAATTAGGTTTTCCTCAGTTTATTTTTCCCCAGACTCATATCCTTACAAATTTCATTATATGATGTCATCTTAGATATCTCTCCAACCAAAAGATGGTAATTTCTCACAACAATTAAATTCTATTCTCAGTTACCCTAGAAGCTATTCCTTAAGTCCTTCAGATCAATTCTAAAAATTATTAACACAATTTTCCACTTATAAACTCATGGAAATATACCAGAAGCTTACTTTCTCCAAGAGAGCCCATGTTTTTGAATGCTTTCTACGTAATAATTCTGAATTGCCTAGAACATATCCCCCATACTCTACTTCTATTTTCCCTAAGATGTCAAGGAAAGTTATTTCCATGTTGACTTGCCTATTAGGTTATCACGCAGACCAATGGGTAGATATGGTAGTGTTAGGATTTTTATCAGTATTTTCAGTTGGTCATAAGCCTTTAGTTCTTTTCAATTACAATCAATAGTTATTAGATGTTATTCATGAGAAATTTCTGAAATTTAAAGCTGAAGGTTCATTCAAACACCATTCAATCCTAGTGTATTTAATGTTATTCTATCAATCAGATACGTTCAAGTTCCAACTACATAAGATGGGTGCATAGGGAAGTCAAATATCAATAATTAAATTGAATTATTTAGTCAGAAGGAATTCAAAATATTGTTCATTCAACAACTTTGTGGATCAATTTTTACACACATCCTTGTGTCTTCCTAGCAACAAAATTATGTTGGAATTATGATGTATGTTTTGTCATTGATGGAAATCCACTTGTAACAGAACAAGTATATAGTAATAAGATAAGTTCACAGATCAGTTCAGAGGTGAAAAAACAATGGAATATAATGAAAAAATGATGAGACAGAGGTTTACATGTCAAAGACATAAGATTTATGAAGGTGAATAATTTAATAAATATACACGGGTTAAATGAGGTCAATTTGCATACACATGTAGAGATGTCGAAGAAAAGTAAAGTACATATTGGCACATTATTTAGTTAAATATGAAGGGTATCTACCATGGTATTATCCCACCATATTGAGCATAACAACAACTATTTTATCCCGTCAAAGGTTACCATCAACACTAATGTGGTTTTGGCTCATGGTATTGGCTAAGGCTCAAACTATATAAGGAGGTGAAGATCAAAGTGCTAAAGTGTGCACGTGTAAGGTTTTTTTATGAATACTTCAAGATAAAGTATATTTTCACATTATTGGCTATTTTTTTTCTAAATTATGCTAATTCTATTTATGAAAACATACTGTTACAAAGTTGCCTCAGTTCAGCTATGAGAGCCTGAAGACTGGGCTTGATGTCCATGCTTTAACAAAGTGACGAACTGCCCTGTGTGGGAAACCAGTTCTTTTAAGCTGAGTTTTACCGCCCTTGAGAGGGAAATCAATGCATGGTTCATTACATACATCTTAAAAAGAAAAAAAAGGACTAGAGTAGCATGCAGCTTTTGCTGCTGTAGAAAACCAAAGATAATTAGAGTATCTCCCAAAACAGTAAAACAAATGTACCATGTTGAACCAAGGTGGACCAGAACTACTGCTCGTGAGTTGGAGAAGGCGGCTCCTCCACTATGCGACACCAATATTCATTCTCTGGATCTTCAACCACATATTTCTGTTCGCCATATTTACTTGCAATGCTCACGTCCACTTGCATGGGCTGCGTACTCAGGTCAGGAGGGGAAGAAACTGGGGGCGCCACCAGTCGTTCAGAAGAGTTCGTAGCTAGGACGGGATTAAGACCAAGGGGAGGAGGGGGAGGCCCAGCCATAGGAGGAAGACAGAGAGGCGTTTATTCTCTCAGGGTGACAGTAACAAAGGCAGTGAAAACGGGCTGGTTAAAGGAGCGTTCAAAGCGGAATTCCGCCCTCTGAGAGGTTTGATGCAGAGCGAGACTTTCAAAAGCACAGGAGGCAGGGGAGACAGGTCTGGTCAGAGGAGCAAAAGAAGGCATGACAGGCTGAGCTGCGCAAGCAATGCCATGGTGGCTTGCGCATCCTCTGTGGCTGCGAGTTTCAGGGTAATGCCCCCACTCAATGTCCTCTGAAGATGTCTCTGCGTCGGAACTGGCGGGAGGACGAGAACGAGCAGACCTCCCACGACTTGTACCCCGATGACACCGCATTCAGTGGCAGAGTCTTGGCATGGCAGATTCAGTGATTTGAACTACCTGAGACAGTGAGAGCAGCAAGAGGCCATCGGAGACCCACAGTGAATGCCAAAAGGAACCTGCAGACTAGAATTGAAATAGCAGAAGACACTTTGAGAAAAATGACTACCAGGCATGGTTTCCAAACAGCTTAGCAAAGAGCAGCGTCGCCCCATCTGTGTGCGAGCGCTAGGCTCGGCACAAGAATCAGGGCAGGGGCTCCCCAGGAAATGCAAAGAATGGTGAATAGAGCAGGAAAAATATGGAGAGCTGGAGACGAAGGCCATAGTTATCCAACTGAGCAAGCTTCGAGGTATAAAGGAGTGCCTTAAAGGGAGTGGAGGGAAGCCAATAGAGGCCGGTGGATTAATGACGAGTTTAATGGAGCCGCAGGGCCTCATATTGCCACCATGCGAGTTCTGGGGATGTGTCCTGACCAATGTCCCATCGTCACAACCATCCACATATGGAGGCACATTATTGGCTATAGTTGATAAGTTGATATGAAATAATTATGCACCTATAAATACAATGATGGATTAGGATCATGAGACCTGAAATGAATTTCCATTATATGATCTGCTCATGGGTTGACTAGATCTATGATTTCAAACATGTTTTAACTTTGAATATTATGATTTAGTTTTATCTAAAGTTCTAAAGGGTTGTGCAATTATAGGTCAAAATTTTTAGATCTGTATGTAGGTTAGTCTTTGTGAAAGTGCATGTACATGCAAGTTTTCTTCATAAAAATCACATACATAAAGGTAGGGTTTCTGTTGAAAATATGTCTGATAAATCTGATCAGTGCTAGTGTATTCTTGTTGTCTTTCAATAATGTCTTCATCTTGATCTGGGTTTAGTAGCCATGTCTGAAGTTAAATTGATTGAATGTTGATTGGTTGGATAATATTCTTGTTGCAGTAACTCTATGGGGTTTCAAAGATCTATAATTTGAGATAATACTTCAGTATGTATTTGAATTCTATGTTTTAATTATAATTAACAATTTTCAGAACTATTTAGGTTGAGATCTATACACAAGTTTTTGTTCAGAAAAACACGTATACACACAGGTTTCCTTAAGTGAAGTAGCATATATATTTTGTTTTATGGATGGTCAAGGTTGCATTTGATTCAACATGTTGATGTAGTATTTTCAGTTAAGTTCTGGTTACAATGATCTCACTGTTCTATTTTATTTGAGTTGGTGATTGGTTAAGTGATTGTTTTCAATGTCAATTGATTGGTTCAATGGTTATTTTTAGTGATTGGTTTGGTATGGTGATCAGTTTTAGTTTTTCAAGTTGAGCTTAAATGATGTTAGTGGGTTCAATATAAAAATTTGATGAAAAGTGGCCTACATGCTATGATGTGTTGAAGCAAGTGGATACAATGTGAAAACTTATGAAATGTGGTCCAAGGATGGTGGTGATGTATGGGAGCCTTTAGTGAGTAATTCAAAGCTGACTTTGAGTAGTAGTTGGTGACCATATGAGGGGGTCGAAGCTCCCTTCTAGTGGGTGTTGGTAAACAAGAAAAGTGGGTTGGAGCTCCCTTTCAGTAGGAGCTCGAGAACGAGTGAAGGTTGTAGCCTTCGGTAGGTGGGTGCATGCATGATGGAATGAGTATGGACTAGTACAAGAATTTCCATGTGTAGAATGAGACGACAACAACGGTGGTTTTCTCCCACATTGATTTTCCACCTTAAATCCCGATGTCCATGTGTGTTTATTGTGTGTTATGGATTAATCTGTTCTTACTGCACATGTTTACTACTTATTAAATGTCTAATGAATCAATGATGCACTGGTAGAAATCAAGTAGTTGAATATTTATCTAAATTATAAGTTTATTGGATATAAGTTAGTTTCATTAATAATAGTCACGTACATACGCTAGTTTTCTTCATTCAAGTCACATAAAAAATTAAAAAAAGGAAAGTAATAAAATTAATTTTGTGTTTTAATTCTTGTTAACATTTTTCATAACTTGGTAGGTTGAGATCCGTACACAGGTTTCTTTTCAAAAAAGCACGTATACATGTGGGTTTCCTTAAGTGAAGTAGCATATATATTATGTATGATCATGGCTGCATTTAATTCAGTCTGTTGATGCAATATTTTGGGTTCAATTCTGGTTACAATGATATCACTCCTTTGTTTTATTTGAGTTGGTGATTTGTTAAGTGATTGTTTGCTTCAATGATTGATTAGTACAATTATTGATTGGTACAGTGATTGATTGGTTATGTGGTTATTTTTAGTGATTGGTTTGTTACAGTGAACAGTATTAGTTTTTGAAGTTGAGCTTAAATGATGTTAGTGAGTTCAATATGAAAATTTGATGAAAATTTGCCTACAAGTTGTGATGTGTTGAAGCAGGTGTACACAATGTGAAAATTTATGAAACACTGTCCAAGGATGGTGGTGATGTGTTGGAGCCTTTGGTGATAAATTCAAAGCAACCTTCTAGTAGGAGTTGTTGACCATATGAGGGGGTTGAAGCTCCCTTTCAGTTGGTGTTGGTAAATGAGATCAGGGGGTTGGAGCTCCCTTTCAGTAGGAGTTGGAGAACAAGTGAAGGTTTTATCCTTCCGTAGGTGGGTGCCTGTGTGTTGGTATGAGTCTGCACTAGTAGAAGAATGTAAGAAGTTATTCATGATAATAATATTGAAGAATGAGATGAAAACAATAATGGTTTTCTCCCACATTTGGTTTCCACCTTAAATCCCAGTGTTCATGTGTGTTTCTTATCTTTTATGGTTTAATATGTTCTTAATGCACATGTTTACTGCTTATTAAATTTCATATGAATCAATGATACACTGGTATAAGTCAAGTAATTGAATATTTATCTGAATTATAAGTTTATTGGATACATGTTAGTTTCCTTAAACACATTCACGTACATACGCTAGTTTCCTTCATTCAAGTCACGTAAAAAATTCAGAAAAGAAAAGTAAAAGTTTGTGTGAGTTTTAAAATACTGATTCACCCTCGCCCCCCCATATTTTTCCCAAAAATTGGAATCAGAGTAGGTCCTTCAGAAGTATATTGGTCGCTTGAAGGAATATCTACCAAGAAGAGAAATCAAGACGAAACAAACATCTATTAGACCACCACTCTTCAACGAAAGTAATTTACTTTTCCAGAAGACAAGAAAAAGATCATATCTACAGTCTCTTTGAGCAGATGTATGGGAAATTATTGAAGGAGGTCACCAGTATGTAGCCCCAGTCCCCATGCAGCCATAAAGAAGAAATATGAAACCAATGCAAAAGTTATCAATTCCTTATTGGGAAGCTCAACAGAATTAGAATTTGTCAAATTTATGTAGCTAAATTTAGCTAAGGAAATATGGGACAGGATCATCAAGAGCTATGAAGGTGATGACAAGGTAAAAAATGCTAAATTCCAAAATCTTAGAATTCAATATGAAACTCTCAAAATTCATAATGATGAAAATATTGCAATTTAATTTCTATGAATAGCTAAGATTGTGAACCGTATGAGAATTTTGGGTGAATATATAAAAGACCCAATTTTAGTAGACAAAATCTTGAGATATCTAACTCCTAAATTTGAGTCAAAAGTATCTAATATTGAAGAAAAGCGGGATTTGCAGAACCTTATTGTTGTTCAACTTCACAGGATCCTAACTACCTTTGTAATGAGAAAGGAAGTCCCTCATAAATGAGAGAAGCTGCATTCAAAGTATCTACAAGAGGAGAGGAAAAGGAAGAACACAAGTTATCATGTTATATATCAGAATAAGATGAGGTAAATTTTGTAAAGAAACTCCAACTAGGCACCGAAAGTTTCAGAGGTAACCTTCCCTTCAAGTTTTTTGCTTATGGTAGAGTTGGTCATTATGCTGCTAAGTGTCCATATAAATAAAACCATGAAAAGGGGAAGGAAATTGCAAAAGGAAATAGGAATATTTTAAAAATAAGAAAATTTATTATACTCATGAATATAGTGATGGTTGGTCAAATAGTGAAGAAGGAGAGTTTGATCAAGATCTTAAATTACTCATGGAATTTGAAAGAAGTAATAATGAGTCTGGTGACAAATTCGTGGATGGTTTAGATGAAATGACTTTTTCATTGAAGAAATCACTCAACTTAAAGTATAGGCATAGATATTTTAAAGAATAAAGTCATAGGAAAGGAAAATCACAGTGAGAAGTCAGAATGTGAAATAGTAAGTCAAAGAAAGGAACTTGAGAAGATAAAAACTCTAAATCTTAGATTTGCTAAAAAATATGAAACCTTAGATGAAATTATCAAGGTTCAACACTCTCCTCTTATGAATATAGGTCTTAGATACAATGGAGAATCATAAAAGACAAAAATATCCTCTGTCACAACCAGAAGCTATCTAAATGCAACAAAAACCAGTCAGCAAAGCTCCAACCTTCAGCAAAAGAATAAAGATACTTCACAGGTAAATCCCGTCCACTCTAATCCAACGATGAACAATAACAGAAGCATCAATCAAAAGGTAAATAAAACCAAAATATTCTATTATCACAAGAATTTGTACTTTAATGGACAATGTTTCTCATGTCATAATTTTGGTCACAAGGATGCTCAATGTGTTGCATACAAAACCATCATGACTAAAGAAGAAAGCAAACAAAGAAATGAGACAGGAATCAAGAAAAACACTAATAATAACTTCTCACTTCTTAAAGACAGATTTGGACATGAGGAATTTGAATGCAGGAGATAATTACAACCAACATCTCAAAAGGAGAAAATATCAACAACTTCTAAGGTATGGAAAAGGAAGGACTTAGAATCTGAAAGTTGTGGCATAAGATTGTATGCAAAAAGTCAAAAAAATCAGTGGTACATTGAAAATGGATGTTCAAAACACGGGAAAATTACCTGGTACGCATTTTTTTGAGGTAGAAAAAAAAGCACCCGATTTTGAAAAGTGGTGATGTAGAATTACCCTTTTTTTAGAGTATATTTTTGGCACTATTTTTTTTATTTTTTTTCAATGTCATGATTTTCATGTCAATTTTCAAAAGTGGTGGTTCATAATCAACCACTTTTTTTTAGATGGTTTATTTTGACACTATACATTTTCTAATGTCTTCTTCTTCTCTAAGATGTTTATTTTTAAGTGTATTTATGTACTTGTTTTTATTTTAATTTTTAATTTTTTTTGTAATGAAATCTTCATTTTTTCACTCAGTTAAAAGCTCAAAAAAAGGGTCAACATTTTAAATTTAAGATTTTATATATGTTTATGTATCGTTAATTAATATTTCAATGCACATTAAATAATTTTCGCTAAAAACCCAATATTTCTAACCATATGACAAAAAATTATACTTTTTCAATATAAATACAATAAAAAAATACACATTTTGAGACTTTTTGTTAAAAATACGTGTTAAAAAAACTATTATTTGGGGAAAATATTAAGAAAACAACTTAGAAATAGCATTTTTATGAATTTTATGTCAAAAATTAATAATCACACATTTTTTGAAAAAAATCAGGATTCTTCTCATAAAATATCAAAGTCTAAACATTACAAGTAAAACTGATTAATAGCTCTCAAAATTGAGCTTTATTTGCAAGCATAACTTAAAGATAATCAATAATATCAACTAATCCATGTTCAACATCTTCTGAAACATCATTAATGTCTTCTTTCGCAACATTTTTTGCTTCATTTTGGTCATTGTCATCTTCTAATGGATATTTTATGTTTGCAAATGTTCCAAAGTGTCATTTTTCAATCATTCCATATAATGGTGGTTGAGGTTCCTTTTCCTTTTTTGCCACATGTGATTCATTAAAATCCCCTTTCCTCAAACCAACTTCTTGCATTGCATCTAGAAGAAATTGAAGAGCATTAATTCTTTGTTGAATAAATTTTCATTGCACTGGGTCTTTCTCAATGACAATGCAATTTCTTCTTTTTTTAGACAACATGCTAGTGTTGTACCTAATCATCAAACACAAAAAAAATAATTAAGAAAATTAGTATAAACACGTAAAATATAAAAAATAAAATATTTAAATTCAATTTTATATAATAAAACTTACATGAACCTGAGAATAAATCCAAAACCCAATCTCCTTCATTTGAACATAGATCTATAAGATAGTTAATCAATGCTTGCAGTTTTTTATAAATGTTAACTGTATCTCGTTTTGCATCTTTATCCTCATATGTTAGTTTTCTTACAACAACATCATAAACGAGTACTTGACTATGACTCTTCCCATCTACTCGATTTAAAAGAATAGGCTTATAGCTATCCTCTTTTGTCTAACATTCAACATGGATGAACTCACAATTATTTATAATAGGTTGATCTTCGGAAGAAACAAGATTTTACTTCTTCCTGTAACATAAAATAGTAAAAGTTTAATTAAATTGTACATAAATAAAAAAAATTAACATTAATCGAACATACAATTTCAATGTCTTACCATGTAAGTTTCATCCTTGAGTTTGTTTTTCCCTTGAAGCTTGTTAATAACATTGAAAATTGTTTGTTTGAATGAAATGTCACAAATCTCTAAAGTGGTGATGTTGTGACTTCTTGAAAACTCGTAACCACTTTACTAAAAGCTTGATAAGTATATGGTTCACTATCATATTTAATGTCTGAGAAATTGAAACCATGAGGAATATCTGCAATAACTAGGGCATATTCCCTTCTAGGTATGTGTTTTGCAATGTCTTCACAATCACCTGGTATTATTTGATATTGGATATTTTTGAGCCCATTCCAAATGAAATGATTAAGAGTAGGATTAAGTTCAACATTCATAAGACACTCCTTCTCATCTTTTCCAACTTAATTTTTTCAATAAAGCTTTTGAAAGTATCTGGTACTCCATTTCCATCCTTCTTCGACATCTTTAATGACATAAATATATATATATGTATAAGTAATAAAATAAAAATAGTTTACATATGAATAAAATAAATGTATAAATCAACATACCTTATTGAATGAAATATAAAAATATTTAAGTGTTGTTGTAGAACTTGATTCTAGGTAGTGGCGCACAACATCATCCTAATTGTCTTCATTCATCATTTTAACCATATGTTCTTGTATTTTCATATAAATCTTTTGACTGAATAAATAAAGTTAAAATTGTTAATATAGTGATATGTATAACCAATTTTACTAACAACATTATGTTTTATTTAAAAGAAAATTATAATCAAAGGAACAATAGAAATAATTCAACAAGCTTACTTTTGAAATTTTGTGCACATTTCATCCATTGATAATTCACCTAACTTCACATGGGATGGTACTGACTTGACTAGTTTCTCATCCTTCACTCGCATTGTTATCCAAGGTGTGTGTTAGTATGAATCCTTTGTCGAAGTGTACGAAAAAGGACCACTTTAGCTACGCATAACTAATAGCCCTAACAACAAAAGTGGCTGCCAATATATTCAGATCTGTGGTTAGTTGAACATAAAAGAGTTGCAAAAACCAGATCTATGCATGGAAAGACATTAAGCAGAAAAAACAAGGGTTTGCTCCATATACCAATAGACAAGACAAGAACAATTTTTGAAAGAATTTTTATATTAATTGGGCACCTGGGAGGAAAACAAGAAGGCGTATCCAATTCTCCTCAGTGGGATGGGTTCTTGGAAGTCCTCAGCACTTCAGATCTAAGACTTCTCTCTCTTGTTGGTGTAGAAAACCCACACAAAGAATGGAACTCAAAGGGAGCTCACACAGCAAATGGTAGAAAAATGGGACCAAGTGTATAGATCCAGAGTGATCTAATAGGCAACAAAAGGTGAAGAATGGTAGGAAAACCCCTCCTATTTATAACAAAATATTGGGTCATTCTAGATCTTGGTGCATAATTAAAATAATGTTAACCAAATCTAGATCCACCTTTTATGGAATATTTTATTATATTTGTTGGAGGGAAAAGGTATTTGACTTGGGTCAAATCCCTTGATTAGTCAAAAATAAATAAATAAATGATTTATTTATCTTTTTAAGGAAGTGTTTAGAAGATAATCAAATAAATAATGATTTATTTAATTATTTAAGGAAGTGGTTGAAAGATAATTAAATAAATAATGATTTATTTAATTATTTGTGGGGGATTTGGTCATATTTAACAAGGAATATTATCTAAATAAGGTTTAAATAATTATTCCTAGAAAATAATAAGATAAATAAAGGTTTATCTAATTAATTTCTTTGATTTTGGGTTAAACATGACTCGGAATAATAATTAAATTATGGTTTAATTAATTATTCCATGAGGAAAATCAAACAAATATAGGTTTGTTTAATATTTCCTTTTGGGGTTTCCTGTTTTAACATAGTGAAGGCCATTTTACTTAGGGTAAAATTGGTCTTACATGGTGTACTTGGGTTAATCTAATGATAATAGGTTAGATGACCAAAAAATGGTGTAACAGATTGCCCCCCAGCGTGCGAGTGTCAGGAGCAAATCGTATGACCGAAGTACGTTGTAAGAACTCAATCACCAGACAACAAAAGGGAAGTCAGAGAGAGAAATGCAAGGTAGATAGTGTGTTGAAGAACTAGACCCTAAGGAGATGAGACTCGCAGGTGCAACAAGTCTCTTTTTATGAGAGGGTACCTGTGCTGAAGGCGGCGGGGGAGGCATACCTATGCCCGCCGAGACAAAGTACAAAAGAATAGTGTGTCCAGTAAAAAAGGGACCGAACCATAAAGTACAGCTGGCATAATCATGAGCCAGATAAAAATATAATGAGGAATCCCATATACATGCTGTGCCTGGGATAACAGCCAGGACTTGTACAATAATATCTGAGTACATGAGAGACAAATACAACCCAAATGCCCCCTGTAAATGGGGAAGGGCTCACAAAATCTGACTGATACAAGCAAATCAAAGAGGCGCCCGCAAGTGGCTAAGGGCAACATCATCAACATCTGGAGCGATCAAGGCCGCAATGAAGAGGTCATCCGGCATGTGGGGCTACCCCGCAGGCCACCCCCGTGGGAGGGTTGAGACATCTCACACATACCCGGAATATCAAGAGCCGTCGCCGGATCACCGAACCATCCAGTATACGGATCTCAAACATGCTAAAAGGAGCGGGAGAAACAATCAAGTCAAAGGGAAACGAGAGATCCCTTTGCCTGATCCGAGGCACCGAACAAGAGTGGAAGCTGGAACCAAGGTACACTGCTCTCTAGACCTGGCTTCTGGAAAGAATAAACTGATGTCGACAGAAGGAGGTCTGCCATAGGTGAGGCAATGAGACATCCTCAACTAAGGCACGAGAGAAAATAGTGGAGCGACGGACAGACTGACACTAATGATGATGGTGAAACAGAGAGGACTGAGTAGCGAATGGACGACTTCCCTTGTTAGAGCATAAAGAGCTTGAATGACCTGGCAGCGACTGATACAATATCATAAGGGATAGGGGACAATGGGACTAAAGGTCATAAAGTGCGACACAAGAGAGAGACCAAGCAATGAAGGATGGAGGGCTATAGCGGGGTACCAAGGGACTCGGGATAGACTCCATGAATGCGATGATGACTCAACTTGAATGCTCTAAACAAGGGCGACTCGATGGTGCTGCCACACAGTAAAGACCCAGTGGGGGACCATAAAAACATGAGTACAAGATGGGAAATTATGATGAAAATAGACACGAACAAAGACAAGTAAGGAGGTGAAGTGGTGCCCCGAGTACAAGTGTCGTAAGTGAGGAAATTTGATTTTAATGAGAGGGGAAGTGACCCTTTTTGGAAAAAATGTGTCCTGGTGAAGTATCCGATCATGAAAAACTAACAGATACCCATTTGAGAGCTCGATGAGAGCTTTCCAACGGCGCAGACGGTTTATCAAACGGGGCTACGGTGTGATCGCAGCAATCAAAAGAAGAAACAAGGGTTCTCTTTTAATAAGGCAGTTTTCCCTCCAAATTCACTCATTTGCTATTGTTGCTGTGGTGAATGTAGAGAGGAGAGAAGGCCCTAAATCTTGCAGCGAGCGTAGCAGACAAACCGACCGTTGGAATCGAGATCCGTTAGTTGCAGGTGAGAGGCCTAACCTTACTCTTTCATTTTGGTGGATTGAAAGTTCAGTTTAGGGCCCAAAATCCCGAACGAATCTCCTTCATCTCATTTCTAGCCGAGTCACTTTTGGGCCAAAAATTGCAAATCCGGGATGTAGGTTTCAGTGGAAAAACGGACTGTCCCGAATCGTAAACTGCGACCTGGGAGATGAGGGGGTTTTGGTGTTGTTTTATGGCTGAGAGTTGGGTTTTGGTGTTTGGTTATGGTATTCCCGATCTATATGCTGACAAAGATGATGTTTTTGTGCAGTTATGGTAGATTTACGGGTTAACTGGAGAGAGAGAGACCTGGGTACATTACGGGCAGAGATCCAGGAGGATCAGTGTCCACAAAGGTTAGTTTGGGGCTCTGTGCAGAACCTGCTGATGAGAGCAGTGAGAGCCCTTGCTGGCCCTGGACATCGCTATTGGGATCCGAGCATAAGGTATTTGTAGTGCAAGAGCAATGTGGATCGAACCGACGCATTCGTGATGTGTATTTCGACTCGGCCTCCCACCACCGGGATGGTTGGAAACACGTGTGCCCATTACCACTCGGGGCGACATATCATGGAGTTTGTCGAACGGCTCCAAGTCAAGGGGACTCGTATACTCCCAATCTGGGATCTAGAGAGGCTAGAAACCCGTGGCAAAGGGCCGCAGCTCGTGGCCGCGCATCCCGGGGCAACCAGCATTCCATCACATCATCGGGGCATGATGCCTTTCTGTAGAGAGTGTGTTGAGTGGGACCTACTATGGGTGGGCCCAAATGATGCTGGTGTCGTTAAAACGACAGTTGTCGCTCTGCAAACGGCAAGTGAACCACGATTGCTCGTATGGGACTTTATTGTGCGCCTTCTTCTTTGAGAAGATCCCAACCTTGCGGCCTTGTGTACAGCTTCCAGATGGGGGCCCGAGAGAGCCCAGGATGCGCCGGTGGGGGCGGCTACTGTGCAGAGGAGGGGGAGGGGCGGTCGGGAGAGTGTTTCAACCTGAGTTTTTTGCCCATTGGGATCAGATGTCGTTATACATAGACGACTATCCCTATAGTGGGATGAGTTATTGTGGAGATCCGGACCTGCCACTTCCTCCTGGTCGAGTCTGGGGGCTCGATGGTAAGTGACAGATTGCTATTCTTGTATGGGCATGTTACATTTTTTTGAATAGTAGCTAGGGTACTGATTCATGTATTGTTGGTATGCAGATATAGCGCCGGTAAAACCGGCCGAATATATGGGATGACCGGCAGCAGCTGGAGCTGCAGGTCCGAGTGGGTCGAGAGCAGCGCAAAATGAGGATGCAGCCGCCCTTCTGGAGGACATCTGCCGTAGATGCGAAAGGTTTATGACCGGAGTATCAGAGCGCGGGTGGCAGGACTTAGACGACCAGTACATAGAGCCATGTATTGGTCTACCCTCGGAATGGCGAGGGGTTATGCGGCGCATGGCGATGGCCGGTCAGGGGATACATGATCTACAGGCTGCAGGGGCAGAGCCATTGGCTCGGGATCCGCCAGATAGTGATTAGGTGTGGGGCATGTGGTGCCCCCTAGTGTGTATGTAGGGGCAGGTGGTGCCCCCAGCTTTGAGTTTTTTGTAACATGCAATGGGCATGTCATATGTATCAGAGTAGATGGACTCTAAACACATGTTTTTGAACACATGATATGGATATGTGTATCAGTTTTTAATGATTATGAATGTTATTGTCTTGTATGAAATGTGTGTGATAAATGCCAATCTAGAACATGGTTTGCAATACTATCTAAATAGTGATTCTGCCTTCCAGGGGTACATGGTTGGAAAGTTGTGGTTTCAATGCACTATTTCAAGAGTTTCACCTCAACAGTGTCTAAACAAAGACAGTAAGGTAAATGTCGATAAACACCATTTTAGGTGGACATGTGTTGGGGCAGGGAATCCAAAACGAATCAAAAGATACGAGGCATGCACAGGCAGATCAAGTGCAAGAGGACCATGACCGCACTTCATTCGGCCCAGCTGTTGGTGGCAGAATCATCGCAGACTCTATTAGAGAGAACAAGGCATGCAAGGGGTGGGGCATGCAAAGGGGTGAAGATGGCCCAACCTGTCGAGGCTAGATTCTGGGAGTAACGACTTGCACCATCGGCGTAACCGATAAAGGGTGTGGACAGGGGGTCCTGCGGAATGGTGTTACAAGACAACAAATGAGGGAGTGAGGCACGACTAGAAGGCCAAGCAGACAAGGTGCATCTGTGTGGAAATCACAGGAGGCCTTCATCAGGATGACTATGACTCATATACAAACTAGGGGGTGGTATATGAGGGCTATCGGAAGTATGATAAGGACTCGGGCTGCGGAGGTCAACAGAGACACGGGTGGAGTGATCTCATGTATGGGTAGAAAAGGGGTGGGCAGGTGACACAATAGGGGAGAATGCAGGGGGGCTAGGCTCCGAGTGTCTCGTAGAGGAGGATAGGTAAAGAATGGTTACAGTAGACTCCGTCATCTGAACATCAGGGGGGGGAATGTCGATGG